>CAIGRO010224352.1:0-39467 GCA_903798355.1 Fraxinus baroniana | reverse complement strand
ACATACCCGAACCGAACCAACCTACAGCCAGCCCTACCCACCACAACACCTCCCAGTCATATCCACATAACCGCTACATTCTGCTCTAACAACCACCCACGTCACCACTCTCACCACCACGGGTCCACGACCACCTACACCACAACCTCCACCACCCAACATCACAACCACTATCACCCAAACACCACCAACAAATTAATCTCCCCACCAACACCTCATGAGCGCCATTAACATCAACATCAACATCAACATCAACATCAACATCAACGTCACCACAACCACCGCCAAGAAATGCACATACAACCAATGAAAACGACCCCCAAAACCAACACCGCACGAGCATGGTCAACATCAACGCCACCATAGCCACCGCCAAGAAATGTAAATACAATAAACGAAAACCACCCTTAAAAACTTCAGTGCCACCAGATCGAACGACTACCGTTGGTCGCGCAACCGTATCGCCACACCACACCACACCACACCGCTACCTAGATCCACCGCACCGAACTCACCGTTACTAAAGTCGATCTCATGTCGTTCGTAGCAGCGTCGGTCGAAAGAGCTTAACAGAGAAGAAACGGCCTCACACCACCTCGCCGTCTCCATCGTGAGCAGAGAGGAAGCTGCGCTCACATCCCAGACAATTGCAACAACACCGACGAAACCACAGATTTAGGGAAGAGAAGAGAGATGGAAAACAAATCTAGGGCTTGGGTGTGAATGTCGTCGCCGTCCTCACTGTGAGCAAACCGACGGTAATGAGAGAAAGAGAGAGGGAGAGAGAGAGTGGGACGGAGGAGAGTGGGAAATGTAGGTTTAATTGCAGATTTCGGTATTTGTCAATGTTTTCCCAAATTCTAGGTTTAATTGCAGATTTCAGATTTTAGTTTAAAAAATAGATTGCCAATCACTTTCGACGACGAGGCGACTCACAACGTCAATGATGCCGAGATCTAGGGGAAATTTGTGGGGAAATGAAGGATCGTTGGAGACCACGCAACGACTCAGAGCATCGATGATGACGGGATTTGGGAAAAAATCGAGATCTACTACAGCGACGAACGATGAGAGCTGGGAAAATTTGTGTGTCGGCGGCGTGCAGTGTCGGCCTTCCTCAGGTTCGATGAAGCTGCGATTTTGGGGAGAGAGAGAGATGAGTGAGAGACTGAGAGAGATGAACGTGAATTTTAGGGTTGAAAATTAATTTAGGGGGGTGGGGTGTATATATTATATTAATTTTCATAATATTATTATTAATATTTAATTAAATATAAAAAAATATGTATCTATATATAAAATATCTGATTTTTGAAAATTAAAACTTGACATCTGATTTTTGAATTTGAATCTTGAAAAGTAGGGATTCTTGTAATTTTCACAATGCAATTTCCTTAGATTTCACAATCTCCACACCCATCGCCTATACTAATGTTTACCGCCACCATATGCATCAATTGCCTGATTTTGAATGGTTGAAAAGTAATTTGAAAAGTTTGCTAGATTGTATAGATGCGGGGAAAAAAGAGGGAGTTTGAGAGATGTGGACGTGAAGTGAACGTCAGTGTGTGGTTGGAGGTGGTTCGACCGAAGGTGGCAGGTGGCGGGTCGATTTTCCCCCAAATGGGTAGGTGAGAATGGATGGGAGAGGATGATGTATATATTCTTTTTATTTTTATTTTTTGTTTTAATTATTTAGTTGTTTTATGTGATAAAAATATCAAAGTTACCATTTTGCCCTTATCAAATTTGGTCGAAATTAATTTTTCAATTAACTAATGGTCAACGGGATGATTTCCATTCATTTGGACTCCAATTGCATATTTTTAGGGATCTTCGTTGACACAAATTGAAGGTTAGGGATCATGGCTATAATTTTTCCCTATCTTTTATTTTAAATGTTTTTCTATATGTAAGTGGCCAATCAATTTTAAATCTGATATAAATAGTTGAATATTAAAATCTGTAGATCATTAAATGCAAACATCATAAAGTAGAATCTCTATTTTAAAAAATTTAAATATAAGTTTTCTTGAAGTTTATTTTTAAGCATTGAAAGGTAAAATCTTTAAAGTTAACCCCTATAAGATGTTACTTGTTAAGTCACAACATTTTCCTTTGAGTATGGTTTGACCCATAGAAGGAAATTTGCACACATATATAGGGCACTAAAATACTTTGTAATTCAATTCTTCGATATAGTAATCCAATTCCTTATATGTGTGACTTGCGCTCAAGACAATGGTACGTGATTGTAATAAATTTAACATAACAACTCAAAAATATGACTCTTTGGAGTTTAACACACAATTAGCTTTTCGCGAAACATGCTTGTAACAAAGAGATCCACTTGCTCAATTTTTGTCAATATTAAATAAATGCATGGCAAATACAGACACTTTATCTTTACTTGCATAATTTACAGAGGCATTTGCTCGAGTTTATAAGAGAAAAATATTATTCTCAAGTTTTTTTTCAAAAGATAAAGTTACCTTAAAGCTTATTGCTCAAGAGATCCAAAAAATGTACAAACGCTCAAATCAGTAAACAACTCTGCCATTAAGCTCACAACTTGATTGGCATTACGTGCAGCAGCTATAAATCCTCAATTTGTCATAAATTTCGAATCATATACATAAAATAATACGACTCATCCCAATTTTCAATACATATTACGCGCAAAATATACATCATCAAGAAAAAGAAGCTACCTTATTCCAGCTAGATCACTACGTACTGCCTCCTTATTTACAACTATTAGAAGCCTTCACAGAAAATACTCAACTGACATCCTTGTTATGTACAAAGATCTCTTCTTTTGCCCGGTATTGGATTGCCTCAAGAGAGACTCAGAGAAGAGGATAGCCCTATGTGTTTCTCTGTAAACGAGATTTTAAAAATATAGTTAGTTGGTTGATTAGTAGCGTAAACTGTGATTTGTGGAAGAATGAATATGGAGTAAAAGTTGAAAGTTACCTCCTGTTGCTACAAGCTTTTCAACACGCGATACAATGTGTTTTCCATAAGTGTACCTCTTAAGTGCATTCAAGTGAACCTTGATACGAGAGAGAATCAATTCACGACTCCGATCATCACACATCTCAAGAACCTTCTGCACAACGTAGTTTCCAAATTGATCTTTCATCATAGCCTGGGAATTTTCATTTCATGTTCATTATTCCACAACAGAAAGTGAGGAAATATTAGGACAAAATAATTTCCAGTTCATTTTCAATTCGAAAAGGAAGGGAGTTCTGGACATTGTGTGTGTGTGTGGACGGGGCACGGGGAGAAGATGGAAAGGAGACGTGGAAATTCAACAGGAAGGTGCATGGGGGGTGGTGTAGAGATTTGCTAATCAAAGAATTGTTGCCATCCCAATATATGGTGGAATAAGAGAGAACGGAATAGAACCGTATAACACATTAATTAACAATGCAATCCAATAGAATAATGTTTTATTCAATTCAGTACCACAATGTGATGAAAAATAGTGACCTATGAATTCGTAATCAGATAAAGAGGTGCCTTTGTCATGATTCCACCATAAAATATAAAATCATGTAAAGTGATGATCAAGTTGATCTTTAAATGAGATGAACGATGGGGACCACCTTGGTGTGTTTACCGGCAAAGCTTAACTTACAAAATCAAGAAAGTTACGGAAAACTAAGAGCAAGGAATTGATTCCCCTAACACATTCGTAAAAAACCAAAGAAAAAAGTATCAAATATCAAAATTTCGAAGGTGAAAATTTTTGGACAGTTTAACCCCAAGCAGTTCTTAGAGTGCAATCAGTTCAGGATGCCAATATATAGGCAAAATATGATGTACATTTGATAATTATCAAGGTGTAAATTGTTTGGTTAATTTTAAGAAGCAAATTTAAGTCACAAATCTAGAGAGCAGCATTGTCACATACCTGTAGAGGCTCATTTTCGTCTGTAGAACCAAGCATTTCACTCACCAAGAGTTTACGCTCCTCTGGACCACCGAAAGTCAAGCACTTCTCGACCACATTGGAAGCAAATTTTTGCTGACTCATCTTCACGATTTGTCCTGCAAGCTTGCGAATAATAGCAGACCGTTGGTGTGGTTTACCATGCTTCAAGACATGCTAACAAAGCCCCAAGAAAAAAGGAAAAATAAACAGAGGAAAGATGATCAGAATGTTTAAAGTCATATTTGTGAGAGTCAATATAACAAACTCAATATAGAAATACAAGCATTAGATTTCCTAAATTAACAGCAAATAATCCAGTAAAGTACAAACGCACAACAGTGCAAGAAAATTCCTTTATGTTTTTTCATGCATCCAGAAATCATGAATGTAATGACAACTCAGTCAAGAATTAACAAATCACCTGCATTGAGGACTTTATTCTGTATAGCAAAAACAGTGGACAACGTAGCTTTGACATGGTGTGATCTACATATACAGGTCAGATTGATAGGTTCCAATTTCTTTCAACAAGTTCAGCACACTTTTCACCTGCCAACTCCATATTCTTTTCTTTTTAAGAAAAAAATTGCAGGCACTCAACATGGCACCATCTATTAATTCCTAAAATATTGACTATCCATCCATCTAAAAGAGATTAAATATGGTCATAAGAAGTGAATAGAACTCTTCTCATTTGTTGTACCAATCTTGAGTTCAGGAGAAGGAATTGAATGAAACTACATATAGTCTCAAAATCCATATTGTAATATCTAAAGAATCTTTCTAGATTACTGTGGATTAGCTCTCTGTGCCAAGGGAAGCAGGTCATCTGATTGAGCCACGCAAACCTTGTCCATTTTATTTTTCAATCTTTATCATATGAGGTTTTTGAAAAAAATAAATAAAAAAATTGAACATCCATGGTCACGAGTAACCTTGGACAGGAACTGGCAAACATGATTAATAAATAATTAAATTTGACAGAAGCAAAGTATTCTACAAGAAGGGCATCTAACAGCTTTACAGGTGGACATGCTAGTTCTCACATGAATGCTCCAATTTTCTCGTCTTCTCTTTATATTATTATCACTTAATTGCCAAATGTTCCAATCAAGTGCCAATGGAAGACAAAAAATAAGAGAGAATCAAAATCAGAAAGGCAGTGCTACATAACTTTTAATGAGAAAGATCAAAGTCTAAAGTTCAACAATCAACCAACATTCATGCCCCCAACATATAGCTGAAGCTGATAGAGCTGTCGATGTATATGATCAGGTATTTGTCCAAGGAAATTAAGTACCTGAATGACATAATTCCCAAACTGATCTTGCGCTAAGGTACAAACGGAGTTCATAATTTCATCCATGAGCATTTGTTGAGTGTTAGGATCATCACAGTGCTCAAGGATCCTCTGTCGAAAGCAAAATCCATTATACATGAATTACTCGCCAAATTTAACAAAGGAAGCAAACAACAAATAAGTAACTTAACCTGAATGACACGACAGCCATATGGATGTGTCGATAATGTCACGACTTGGCCCATCAACGATGATATTATAAATTGGATTCGATCTTGAGGGACACACTCAATAGACTTCTGGATTACATGATTACCATTCTGATCTCGGACACATTTCATCACTGAACCATCAAGTTCAGCTACCATTTTAGTCTGCAGCTCCACATCAACCACTTCCAATGCCTGTGAATAAAATCAATGTCTTGGTTCATATAGTGAAAAAAGAGACACAAGATTTTGGAGGCAAGTTATGATTTGTCCATAGACTAATACTACCTCTGACGCAAACAGAATGTCTCATTTCCTCTCTTGAATATGTTACAATCTGTATATCTCGAATTAATGTCCTCTTAGAAAAAAAAAAACTTCTTTAAAACTTCTTTCTCAAAATAGTCATGACAATTAATTCTAAATTACTTTTTCTGGCGTACCACTTTATGTCACATACTATGGACAAAACTGGAAAGCTGTAGCCTGTAGCAAACGCAATTTTCATTGTGAAACTAGTTGTTTGATGACTAACGAGTCCCAATATAACTGGGTGTTCCATTGATTATTGCGACTCCTAATTTAGCTCGAGTATCAATTGGTTAACAATGAACGAGATCTTCATGTAGGAGGTTTGAGATATCATTTATATTATGCTATTATAGAGAACATGTTCCATTGACCATATTCATGCCTTGCCTTTCAAAATCACGAGGTCAATGCTAGAGCAAACGATGTTTCAGCCGAACTTCTTCCTCTCTCTCCCAGTAGGCTACTGCTCAGAATTTCATCCCTCCACCGTTTTTCATTTTCACATTGCTCTCAGTCTAACCGATATTCTCAATTTTTTTCTTAATCAGATTAAAAGAAGAATTACCATTCAACAACAGCTGGAAATGGGAACATAAGAGACTTCAAGAACTACCTGAATTGTAAAGCATAGTTCGATGGAAACCAAATCCTTTACTTTGCAGGAAGAATACATAAACGATGTAAATTCATTTATCAATTCTCAACTCAGAGTTGGAACGAAGAGATAAGAGAGTGCATTTCTCTGAAATTTTGACTTTTCATGGTCATGTATAGTGATGTTCATATAGACGTACATGCCACATAAGTTGCCATAGGCAAAAGTTAGAAGCTGAAGCTAATGTATAAACCTTTTGGATTACTCTGCAACCATACATCTGTAGACTGAGATGCAAAACATGACCAATCAATTGGCTGGCTAACTCCATCTGTTGACTTTCAGTGCCATGCTCAAAGAACTGCTCATTCAAGCAATGAACCCACTCATCATTGGAACATCAGTGTAAAAATGGATGTTGTATTGAAAAAATACCTTCTGTATGACATAATTCCCAAATACATCAGTCATCAAGCTAAGAGCATGAGGGATAATCTCTGGAAATATCTTCATCTTTTCTTCAACGGTAGCAATCTCTAATTTCTGCTGAATGAAGCGACTTCCATACTGATCCATACTGCATTACCCGGAAAAAAAAAAAAGGAGAAGAAGAAGAAAATAGAATCTCAGAGAAATAGGTAAGCTTGGCTACAAAAGCAGAATGACAAACACCACTTATTATACCTGAATTCAATAAAATGACTAAGAACATCTGAAAGTTCCAAAGATCTGGTCTTATTGTTCTTGAAGGCCTCTAATAATGATTCAGACTTTCCTTCCATGTTATTTTCACTTTTTGAATGCAGAGAACCAGTCGACACTCCCTCTGAATTTCTCAAAAAAGACTGAATATGTGAGTGTTGCCCATTACTATACATAGGACTCCTGGTACTGATTGTTGAATGTACAGAATTCATCATTGGTTTACCTTGATATGACACGGCACATGGGTCCAATGCAGGGTTCACATGGTATTGATGATTAATACTGTCAGATTCATGTAAAACGTGTGACTGATATTGTCGTTTATGTTGCACAAGCAATGCCTCAAGATAGGCTTTCTCTAAAGGTTGCAATTCTTCACGGCCATGGGGACCACCACCATAATATCTTCCTTGAGAAGAACTACCTGAAATATATAAAGCATTCCTTCCATAATTGGACATTTTCTGCATATAACGAATTTGTTGTGGATCCATAATGGGATGGTGAAGGCCAGAACTAGTCTGGTTGCTACTTCCCAAACTCTGTCTATTTCCAGTAGTACCATTCAAAACTGAACCTATCAGAATTTTAATAAAAAGATTTCAAGAAAAGTCTTCCTACAATAATGAATTATCTCATTAGCATGCCAAGAAAAAAATAATAACCTGAAGCAAGACGATTGTCGATCATCATGTCTGGTTTATGATCAGTAGAACATCCACTATGTTGTCGATCAGAAACAACCATGAAAGGGAAATTTTGGCCTTGAAGTTGGATGTTCAGATCTTCTTTGATTGCGTACTCAGAAGGATTAAATTGAGACTGAAGATTGGAAAAAGAAGACGCTCGTGTTGGAAAGTTAACTTGCCGATCCAAATGTGAGTTGGAAATATTGAGGCCTCTCACTGATCCATTATCCCTTGATAAATCAGCGTACGTGAAGGCATTTGCCAACTTTTCAATGGTAGACTTGTCAAAATATGGCTGGTGCTGATTCTCTCTATGGCCATTTGACATTCCTGTTTGAAGCGAAGAGTTTAGTATATTATCTTGTGTAAGATGTTGACCTTTAGACATGCTTAATCTGGAAAGAGAAGCGGTGATATCATCTATCTCATGAATTCCAGAGGAAGAAACATTAATAGTGTCAGAGGCTGAACTAGTTATCATATCAGTAAAGCGAACTCCATTACCAACATTAACAAGTTGAGGACTGGTGGGCCTCCCAACAAGGTGAGATTCAGGAGTCCTATTCCTTGACAAAGATGACCCCACAGAAGATACAAAAGAATTAGGGAGTGCCAAGCCTAGGTTCTGAGTACTAGAAAAACCTGTAAAAGCATTTTCTGAATGCAAAGCTTCAATGGAATCAGCTCTATTATGTATTTGTGCCAAGTGAGAACTAGAGATTCCCATTGAACCCAAAACAGAAGCAATTGAGTCATGGCTAGCAGGGCGCGAGAGACGACCTGATGATCTCATATGATGGCCAAGCCCTTCCTGTGACATTCCCACTGAACCCAAAACAGAACCAAATGAATCGTGGCTAGCAGGGCGAGATAGATGACCCGATGATGTCATGGGTGGGCCATGCCCTTCCTGTGACATTCCTGTTGAACTCAAAACATCACCAACTGAATCATGGCTAGCAGGGCGTGAGAGATGACCTGATGATGTCACTGGTTGGCCAAGTCCTTCCTGGAAAAAAGTTAAATAAAGTACTTAAACTGCACCATAATTGAAAATGAAGAAAGTATTTCAAATTGTACAACCATAAAAAAGCTCCGAATATCGGGGATCAAACTGAGTTTAAGAAATGGGAAAGGAAGCCTAATTTTAGTAATCAAAATAGGATTAGTTTCATTTGGTGCTTCCTTCAAAGAACTGTTCAGAAAGGGACAATGGAAGATTATCATTGAACTGGCTCTGAGACAATCATTTATTCTGAAAGCCCAAAAAAAGTACATTTTTTATTTACTTCATGATGTGTGTGATTCTACATTCAAGACGTTCCCTTCTAGAAATTGAATCTGGTTGTAATTAGAAAATGGACATTGCAGCAAAAACTGCTCAAAATGTTACTTTTCTTTAGTACACAGTCGGTTTGGTTGACTGTATACAAGCTCACTAGTCATGCTATCATTTTATATGTTGGACAGCATGAATAATGAATTTCACAACAAGAGGTTCAGAGAAAGTATGAGTGGAGTCAATAGGTCATTTAGTTAGGAGCTTTAGAGAACGAGCAAGAAGCAGTAACAACCAACAATAATTATAATTTCGTGGGACACAATACTACTCATCCTAAAAAGTAACCAAAAAGTTTGCACAAACAGAGGCAAAATTTTGAATTCCACAGAATTTTGCAAGTACAGCAAAGCAAAGTAAATTTTACAGTGAAGATGAAAAGGAAAGAGAAAAAAAAAAACCTGAAGTATATCTGCGAAACTTTTCCTCCTAACTCCCATTCCTGTACTCGAGCTGCCAGTGGAGGCTTTGTGCAGATACTCGAAAGAATTTTTCCGTGAAACATTCCTTAAAGCAGCCTTTCTCAACTCGATCAACCCATCGTCCGCTTTCTGTACAGATATCCCGGGCTGCATCGAGAACAATGATGATTGTACACCATCATCTACAAGATTTTTATTCCTCCAATCACCAACTCCCCCAAATCCTGACCCTGCTGCCCTGATCCTTTGAGCAACCCGCCAATCCTCTTTTGACAACAAGGGTGGGGGCAATCTAGGGTTGAGATTCTCGTGCGAATAATAGTACTCTAGATATGCTGGCAGTGATCGAATTTCTTCTTCTGTCAACAAGCCATTGTTACCACTATTGCCACTGCTGCTACCACCATTGTCTAGTGGCATAAAATTGGGGTTCTTAAACAGACTCCCAGCAGTGCATAGAGCGCCCTCTACTGTTGGCGGTGCACTGCCACTTCGATTTATGTTTAACTCTCTCTCCCTCTCAAATATTAAACCACGATTAGTCTGCTTCTGTATCAGCAACAATTCAAGTTCATTCTGCAAATTCGCACTGTTCTCTAAATTCCCTTTTGAATTTAATCCGTTCATGATATTATCGCCTAAATTCCTCCCTACATTGACATTGGACAGCGTAACGTGGATTTCAATTCAAATAAATCCTGATTCGCACAAAAAGAAAGAAGAATTCAATAAAATAGTAACATAAAAACTGCACAAAAATCAAACACCTTTGACACAAATTAGAACATACATGTAGAAACTAAAACAAAATCAAGACAAAAAGGCAAAAAAAGAAATCATGGATCACCCCAAAACACATGAAACTAACAACAAACCGTTCAAAATAAAAATAAAATCAAATTATCTTGACGTGAAAACATGAATAAAAAATAATAAAAACGCATCCGCAATATGTACATACAAGATTATGAACGCAGATTATGCAAAACAAAAAATAAATTGGGTTGTAGGAAAAAAAAACTCACAAGAAAGAATGATTGATGTGAATGGAATGAAATTTAAAATATATTTATCAATTATACTAACACGTGCAATTTGGAGCGCACAATGTGGAGATTTTTCGAAACCGAGACGAGAGAATGAAAAGGAATTGGTTAGTTTGACAGAAAGTTTGATAAACGGCGAGTCGGCATGCATTTACTATTGATTATGCCAGTTGTAGGTAATACAACATGTACATGTGTTAAAAAGGAGGGTAGAATTTTTTATTTTTATTTTTTATTTGATTGAAGAAATTCAGTCATATAAATATTTCACCATAAACTATGGACCCGTTTTGGTTTGTTTCCCATTATTTTAAGAAAAGAGAATAGATTTTTTTATCTTTTTTTAAACAAATGGGTTCCACTGTGAGATAAATTGAGTAACAAAAACAACTGTTTCTCGCTACAATGTCACAAATTTTCATTAAAATTGTAAACAAATAGAGGCTATGTTGGCTTTTGCTTTGGGAACGGGGAACCCAAACAACGGCTAGCGACTAGATAGCCTTTAGGTGTGTTGACCACGTGCCTATTAGTCATTAGGTATATTTTGAGTCTCAATTTGATATCCATTAAAATTTTAATTTTAATCAATATTAATAATTAATTTTAGTAGCTTTTTACGTTTTAACCACACTCCGAAAATCACTATCATAATTTTTTTTTTTTAAATCAAAGACTTAATGCTCAACGTGGCTCGTGATTGAACTTGTTATGTTTATTGTTTAAAAAATATAAAAAAGAAAAAGAAAAAAACTTATTGATTCGTGTTTTGACATGAAAAAAGATCTCCTCCACGACTTTATATTTTGTTTGTTAAATTTAATCCGAGGGAAGAATTACAAAGGAAGAAGAAAAAGAAGACTTAAATCATGGTATTAGGATACAAAAATCACAAGAAGGAAAAAGAAATTATTTGATTTTAAATTTGAATTAATTATAATTGATAACTTAAATATTGATTAGGACTCAGCTAATACTACCTAAAACTTTATTGCACTATTAATTAATTAATGTGGAAATTACATCGTAGCAGAATTTTAAACTTTCAATTTCAAAAATCAGATTAACAAGTTTTTATTTCAAAAATCAGATGATAATTAAAATTTTAAAATATTAATAATTATATTACAAAATTAAATATACATATTCATTCTACCCGATCATGTACACCAAAATCCTAATTCTCTCTCTCTCTCTCTCTACTTGGGAAATCAAAATCGGAAAATGGAGGCAGAGTTCGGGCCATTATGTGCGGCATCCATTTGATTATCTCTCTCTCTCTCTCTCTCTCTCTCTCTCTCTCTCTCTTTGTTACACTGCACTTTCAGGCGCTGCTACGAACTCACGACGATACCTAGTTGCTGGAAGTCGCGACGATGTCGCAATTGGGCTATGGTGGCGGTGTTTTGGTGGATGTGGTATGCCCACCATGACCGGGATCTACAACTCCACGATTTGATGTGGTTTTTGGGTGTGTTTTCAGTTGGTGGTGGATGGGGCGGTGGTGGTGGTGTTTGGGTGGCAGTTGCTTTGTTGGATTCAACAGTGGCGGAGGTTTCGGTTGATAGTGCCATCGTTGCGACCGTTGTAAAAATTAGGTTTTTCGTTTCTCTTTCTTTTTTCGATTTTGTGGTGGCCAGATGGAGGATGATTTATAGTGTATTGAAAGTGCAAATGGTGGTGGCGGGTTTGGGGATTTGGTTGATGGATGTAGGTGGTGCGGAGCGCGATGGATTTGTGCGGTGTGCGATGGTAGTTTGTGCAGTTTGTGGCGGTGGTGGTGATGTTAGCTACAGTATTCGAGACGATGATTTTATTTCTGGGAAGTGGTGTTGGTGGTTCTAGTGACGGTGGTTTAGATTGTTGCAACAGTGTTGTGGTGGTCATAAGCGTTGGTGGTGGTCACAAATGATTTGGTTAATTGTGACTGTTGGTGGTGGTCACAAGTAATTTTGTTGATTGTGACCAATAAATTGGTTGGTGTATGATCAATAAACAATATGTGACCAATGAAATAGATAAATTGTGACCAATACATATTGTGTGACCTAAAAATTTATTAATTTGTAACCAATAATTTGATAAATTATGACCTAAATATAATTTTTGATCAATTAATTTGATATTTTGTGACCAATAAATAATACGTGATTATTAATTTGAAAGATTTGTGACCGATGAATAAATTATGACATATAAATTTTTGATTTGTGACCGATGAACAAATGTCACCTATAAAAATTTTGATTGTGACTGTAAAATAAATTGTGACATATTAAAATTGTGATTTGCGAACAACTATTTGGAATTTGTAACTAAATTATATGAAATTGTGACTTTAATATATTTAATTAATAAAATATATGTTTAATAAATTAATTTATAAATAAAATTAAAAAAATATCTAAAATTTTAAATTTTAAACATAATCTCTTAAATTTGAAATTGATAAAATTAAACATCTTACTTATAAAATCTTTCCTTAATTAATTTGTTAACAATACATTGCATTAGGATATATATCACCTTTGTCTGTTCAAAATTACCATCTTTTGTACCAAATCAAAAGTCAAAGGTACTTACTTAATTGGACCGACCAAAGTTTAAATTCCAACGGACCACTTGTAAACCCATCTTCAACCTCTTTTAAGCATCAATTTGAAGGATTTTGCACATAAACAGTTACCGAAAATAATGTCGAAAGAAGAGGTCGAATGATAATTTTAATTGTATTTTAAAATGACAAATGGTAGAATTTTAATTGTATTTTATATCTACTCCAGTATACATACAATCTCGAACCAATCAAAACTCAAAAGCCAACAAACTTTTTATGTTGTCTTGTAATTCATGGAAGATCGAACGAAACACGTTAGAAAATAATTGAAAAAAATAAATAAATGAGTAACTGCTGTTCTCCTCGGGTCCATTGATGAATTAACAGAGCATGATTGATATTGAGGGTATGCAAGTCCATCAGTTAAACCTCATTTCAGTCTGCCAAAACTAATTTAATTACATACAAACAGAACAAATAAAAAGAAAATAAACCCTTTTTTCCTGTTGTATGAAAGAAGAAAACTAAAATACAAAGGCAAACATTCAACACCTCCTGTAATCCCATCAAACGGGAATAAAATAATTACTTTTCATACAAAAAAAAAAAAGTGAGAAATTTTGACGATAAGGAAAAATCTTTAGAATAGGCATTGCTTGAATTTTAGTTAAGTTCCCGAACCTCGTTAACTACCAAATATGCCTTGTGGCCTCCGATCACCTCAGCCTGTTTCCTGCCATCCCGCCACAGCTGTAAAGAAATCTTACCCCTTACTCTTCTAGGAAGCTTGGAATTATGATCACAGCAAATATAAGGAGATTCATTTACCTGTATTGTCGGCATTTTCTGTCCAAATTTGATAATCAAGAGCGTGCAGATACATGAAAAGGTAGAATTAAGTTTAAATCAGTTCCTGCAATTTTTTGTGTGAATTTAAAGCAAAATGGAAATGTTGGGTCAACTTAATAATGTCTCCAGTCGAAAGCGTCGGTGTGTTAAAAAATGTGAAGCGTGTTCAACTAAGCTCTACAAGAAGTGACTTATTTCGGAAGCTCCTCTTACCTTAGTTCAAACTATGTTATGTTACTTTCAACTTTGACCAATAAAGAAATTCTTTATATTAAACTTTACTCATTTACTTATATATGTAAACTTACTTATAATAAAATTCCTAAGCTTATAATTATATAACATTCCACTAAGCATCACCATTTGAAACAAAAATTTGTGGCTTCTGAACCTAATTCCTAGATAGACTACGGAAGTCAATGGGCGACGTCATTTAGTGTGAAACAATTTTTTCAAAAGCATACTTGAAAATATGGAGCTTATTTATGAAAATCCATCGAGTTTGGCCTTCTTGTCAGAATTTTGCAACAAAATAATACCTGTTAATCATACAAAGGATTTTTAGCATTATAGTCAGAAGAACTTACAGTGACCCCTGCATGAACCACAAGTTTGTGGGGAACGTTATTGACATCAACACAACAAAATCGCATTCTGCATCAAATTAGAAAACATAGTTTTGAAACACTTGGATACCACATTAATTTGAACGACATAAGACAATTGAAACAGAGAAATTTAACATTGTCACTGTAGATAAAAGCAAATTTCAACAAGCACACTGATAGAAATGAAATAAAATTGCATCTTAAAATCTAAACAAGATTTAGATATGGACAGATAACAATCAGCCATATTGCCAACCAGAAATTTTTGAGCATTATCAGAAACAAGTTGAATAGGTCTTCCATCTAACCTGGGATAGTAATCAGCCGCTAATTTTTCCAGTTTTGGTTTCAAATATATACATTTCCGGCACCAGGTCGCCATCCTACATATCCAAACAATTTACTTACTGAGTTCAAACGTGCAACCATAAACATAAACATATCCATGTGTGATGTGAAGACATGATAACAGATTCACATCACATGCAAGCAACTATACGTGCAAATAAATGTTTAATGCATGCAAAGCTCTTAAGAATCCATTTTCAATATACTTATATGGCCTATGATTACCATAAACGTAAAAGAATAACAGAGAGAAAAAGTTGCAATGGAGAAAAAGAGGCCGTGTGTTGTGCGAGAAAGAGAGATTTGTATACAAAGAAGTAACTTTCTTTGGCAAGTCACAGTAGCTCATGCGATTACCTTAAAGGTCAAAGAAGCACAAATCTAAAATGGTTTAGTGACTTCTAATAACAATGCCGGTCAATGCATGAAAATGAATACCTATTCATGGTTGCAAGAATAGTTTGCCTTCTGTTTGATTTACTTTTAAGTAGACCTCTTCAAATTTAAAATTATCATGATTTCGATTGCTAATCTGTGTTGCTATTTTCTTGCTTCCAGAACCCCTCTGCCTTTGACAGGTATTCTTTCTATCAATTCTAACATGAAAAAGAGAGGAGAGACAACAATATTGGCAACTCTCGGCTTCTGGCTTCACAGTTTTGGTATACATCCTCTTCTCCATCTTGACCTTGCAAATTCTCCTGAAAGACTTTCTAAATTACTTTTCTTACAAAGAGTGTACTTCCAATGTCTTGTTTTCCTATCTAATTCCAACACATTCACAAACAGACATTGACATGCAGTTTAATTGCAGAGTTAAGTTTTCATTTTACTCCAACATAGAAAGAACCTCCAAATGTGATTTGCTTCAGAGAGAATCCATCCAAGCTAGACAAGGCAAAGAATCAATCCAACAAGAAAATCCTTCATCACATGCATCACATGCTCAACTTGTACAACTGTTTCTTCAACTATTGGTGGCAACTGTGCATTTAAATTATGCACATGCATGGATGAGGAGCATTTTGCAATGCATGATCATGATGACAAATGACCAAAAACCACCAGTGACAATGATATTACTCATAATCTTTTTAAACAATCTATACAACCATTACCGTGTAGAATTATAACATTGCGACAACATAGCAGCTATTTCTACTTTTGACATATCAGCAACCTTCGATAACTACATTATCGATCAGATAATTATGTTTCTCTCAAGAGTAGTCGAGGAGCAATCCTAGGTTTGATGATCTTCCATTGCTATGATCCTATTATTTTCAGCAAGTTAATTGTGTCTTACCTTCAAAATCAAACAAATTTAACATGATAAAAACTTGTTTACAAATTCAATCAGTTTCTCCCTTCAAAAACCTAACCAAACAAGGTGCTGTTCACATCAATGGGATTTCTTTCTCAACCTCAAGAAACTTTTTGTTTCTTGTTTGATAAATTCCAAATCATTACCTACCCCTGCCAAGCTTTTATACACCAAATGCATCAAAACTTACTGTCCAAGAGTGCCAGTTAATCCTGCACTGGTGCTGCCTCACCATATCTTCTAGTCATACATTATCTGGATTTCTATTATGAATCTGGACTTCTACTATGAATAAACCTCATGGAAATGTATAAATCTCATGATATGTAGTACTTTTAAGACACTCAGCTTCTGGTTACACTTTATTAGAGTATATTTTGGAGAATCTGTGTCAAATAAGCAAGCAGCAGTCATGGATAGATGTTAGCTCATTTTAATCCATAAATCTTGCAATTTTATGGGGAAATGGCTAAAAAAATTGTCTCGAGTCCTATATTCATCTTATCTCAACCTGGTCCAAGAAATATCAGAACTTCATCTCATTTAGAAGGTCTCTTACATGGTAGACATTCATCAAAATCCCAAGCTTTGTTTATGAATTAAAAGATTTTCCGTACAAGGTATCCCCTCATTCGGGCTTTTTCTTGGCAACATTACTCATTGAAGGTAAATCCACGAATTTGCACAAATTCAAGTAGTGAAATCTCAATTTCTAGTCGTAAATTTAACATGAAATAATAGTAACAATAACAAGAAATAAAGTAAAGTAAAATCCATCAGGGAAAAATAATCGATTTTTTACATTGAATAGAGGGGAAAGTGATTCTTCTTGAACTAACAAATTAAAACGAAACAATTGATCAATAGATTGAAAAAATAACACAAAAACTACTGGAGACTAAAAAGGAGGAAAATCAAACTGAAACCCTAAATTCATACCATAAAATTACAATTGATTCGTCAAGCTGTTGAGCCTCAGCAATGACCCGATCGAACTGGGCTTCTCCAGAAATGGGCTCAAGCTCCACCGATAGCGGTAAATTGTGAAGACCTTGTTGAACAATATACCCAGCTTCTCCATTATAACTTAATGCTAATACGTTTTTCTTTGTAAAATTCTCAACAATTTCAGCACCAAAGAAAATGGATTTTCCGTTTGAATAAATGGAACAGTTTGAATTATACAAAACTGGGTTTCTTCTAAATGGGGTCTTAATTGATGGAAATACTTCAAAACTAGACATATTTAAATTTCTTCTGAAGGAATGGGGAAACGCAGAATGCGAGTAAAGCCCTGATCGCCGAGATTATAGAATAAATGGGAAAATTTTATTTTTTTATTTGATTCATATTTCTGTGCTTTTTTCTTGGTAATGCTTTTTCTTGAATAGATATGGCCCACCCTGGAATTTTTTTCCGCAAAATTGACAAAAAAGAAGAATTAAAAGTCAGTTCGGAGAGATTGAGGAAGACACGGCGTTTATTCCTAATTCATTTCAACTTGAACAATGCTACTGTTACAGAAAAACGATTTATGTAAAAATAGCATAACACACACGGGGTGGACCCTATTTTTATAATAATATTTTAGTATTTTGACATTTTTACAGATAAAATAGTTCTGTACAAGTGATTTAATTGTTTCAACTTTTTTTTCTTTTCTTGTTTGTTGCTTCTCTGTCAGACGATTTGACCCACCATGGGAGTTTTATTTAGAGCGTGTCTGGAAAAGATTTTCAGCCTGAATAATTGATTTTTGAGCCATTTCTTTTGTCCGTTCTCACACCATTTTGACCATTATTTGGGAATTGTTACCACTGGACAAATTCAACGGTCAAAAAATGAGTTTTACTTTTCGAATGACAAAAGGAAGAATTTTTTGGTCATAATGCAACTTCTTTCAAAAGAAATGATTTTATCCTGTTATCGAAACATATACATGTGAATTAGATAGAGAACATTTAGATATGCAAATAACTAACATTTTGCAATGATGAAGATCGAACAACCTTTTACAAAATTGCAAGTCTTCACAAGATTGTGTACGAGGCTAATGTCTGCCCAAAATATTGGTGACCTGACGTGCCAACTACGAGAGACTCGTTTCTCTTTCATTATTCTTAAAAGTTGAAAAATGTAGACAGGAACTTCTACGTTCAAATTGAACAACGTTTTGCTTGCTTGTGATTGCTTTTCAAATTAATATTGCCATGACGAAAGAATATATTGCAACCAGGAGATTGATGAAAGGACTTGATATTGAAGATGTCAAAAATAGTCTCCAGATTAAAAAATGCCCTACATAAACTCAAAATCACTCACAAGTCACAAGGGAGAAAAACAAAATCCCTTTGAAGAATAGAACAAACAATGAAGATTATGCAGATTGAAGACATAAGTTGCTTCTAATACTATAGAACATATCACATAAAACATCAGCTTAAATTTTGGATAATTTTCGACATTGCTGAATAAGTTCCAAACGCCGACGATATGACACCTACTACAATGACCAATGTACACATCAATCTCTGCAAAAACAGTATCGTAAAATAAATAAATAAGAAAATCAATATATAGCAAAAACTTTGATTTAGTAAAAAAGCAGTCATGCTCCAAATTCATATGAGAATGAAACTGATATCTGTTGAGTGCTTTCAGAATGCAATAGCTCTGAATTAATGATTATTAGGCCTTCATAAACTTGGTTTTACGTGGATAATCGGTATGCAGGACAATATGAATAGGGGGTCGTTTTTTACGTGCAAGAGAGGCATGAGAAAACTTGTATTCTTCATCTTCTTAGAACACGTGAACGCAGTTTTCACGTTGAAGGTGAAGGTGAATCGCTATAAATCTATATATTCCTTGCTCGTTTCTTGTTAAAATTCAGATTATTATTGCTCAGTAGGGATTAAGCATTAAGGTTTCATTAGTAACACGGTATGCCATAAATATGATGGAAAATCGCTTTACCTGGAAGACGCTTACTTTCCCTCTTAAGATGCTGAGGTAACAAACGCATGGAAGAATTAACGTCTGAAAATGAAAGTTCAGTTAAAACAAAGCAAGTACGCCGGCACTGAAGCTGAAGAAGAGAATGAAAGTAAGATAAAATGCAAGTAAAAACGACATTAGAGTACTTACAACTAGCATTGTTAGTAGGGATCCGATTAATGCCATCAGCAGACCTGTATAATAGAATAGATATAAGATAATCTAGAGAAATTCTGATCATATGAAGGAAAACAAGTTAGCAAATAGAAAGAACGATACAAGTAGGCACGTTCTCTAAGAAAAAATAGAGTCAAGCACGAGAATTTACCAAAGAAGGGGATGATAAGACCCACAATCAACGTAGATATCACCAATGCTGTTCTGATGAGGATTGCATACAAATGGGATTTTGCATGATTTGCGGGGATCAATTCCTCCAAACTCAATGCCACTGGGGATATGGTTAATGCATATGTATTTCTTGTTAAGAAAGATATTTTTTCACCTGATATGATCTACCATGTTGAATTTTAACTACCTTATATTGCTGTATACTTGAAACGAAAAGAAATATAGTTCAATTATTATAAGTTTCTCAGAGCCCCGAGTCTTTGAATCTGAGGCTGCTGTCCTGTTATTTGTTTTTCGTTAAGAAAGTGCCACGAGAAGGCAAATTATTGCCGTTGAAACAGAAAAAGGATATTTGGTAAATGGATTCACCACCTGGAAAAAAATAGGTAGAAAAACAAGTTATAACCATGTTCTAAAATTGGACTTGGAGATGCACAATCAAAGCTCCATTTCGAGCAACAACCCCAGATTAAATATTAACTCAACGTCAATGAAAATCCCAAACAGAAATTTAGTTTTACTTTTAATTTAGAGTGCAACAATCATAAACCAACAATTGGGAGCTCAAAAGAAGTGTAAGGGAATCAGCCATATATATAATTAACATTTTTCACAAGATTTTGTTCAAGGTATTTCAGAAGGCTGAAACGTTCTATATTTGGGTGATTTGACATGGAGAAACAGTGGGATTATTGAGAGTTCTTGTGTAATTATGGATTTCTACATATAATGAGTTCGAGGCAATCCTTTTTCTTTAATTATTCTAGCGTATAAGTATTTATCTTACGCCTCCAAAATTAATAATTTCATGTTTCTTATTCGAAAAGGAAGACTAAAATGTCAGAGAACAGAGAGAATTATCTGATATATGGAATGAACAGTACAACTTATTAAGCAAATATGATGATGTTACGATAACAATTAAGACAAAACTACAGCATGAATATTTTCTTTTTACATACCGTTGTCCAAACAGCAATTTTAGACGCAACCAAATCTTTAGGCATGTTGAGAGTGAACTGTGATTGCGTTGTTTCTCCGAACATTGTATATCCCATACCAGCAACGCCAGCGTACATCAGAGTGCAAATCCCAAAACTGCACTCGTTATTGAGTAACAAGTTTAGAAGTAATAACAGGAAAATAAATAAACCCTTTTTACAATTTTCCCACATTTGTTGATTAAGTTGGAGAACAATATTATAGTAGAGGAGTTCTCAATATGATGGTATGAGAAGATGCTTAGAATATTTGCTATACCTTGCTAGGAGGACTGCAGGGAACAGGCTCCGTTTTTCCATTGATGTATAGATATTGGGAAAGACAGCATGTCCCGAGTAGCAAAAACCATACAGACCAATAGCAACTGGAAGAGTAGAGAGGTTCAACGTTGTCCCTTTTGTATGGAGGCCAACTTGATCAACTAAGCCAATCCAGAACAAGCATGCAACCACCAAAATGGAGGCAATAACTCCTCCAGCTGAGAATTTGCAAGAGAAAATTGAACACCAATGATTCAACAAGGATCGTGAAGTCGTGCTAACCAAAGAAAATGCCATGTGAGGGTACTCCAAATCTTTTGGACTATTTTCAAGGTTCTAGTGGCGTGTATTATGTGGCGAAGCTGGGCATCTGATCAAATAACTACAAAATAGCTTTGGGGGTGTGAATTTACAAGGCCGTATACTTAGCATATAATTTTGAGGTTAGCTACTCGAATCCTTGTTTTCAAGTCCATTTGATGGATTGTCTACTGGAAAGATTCAATGAAACAAAGTTTCTTTTGCAATGATAGTTGATTATATTAATTTTGGGCTACCTCTCTCTTCTCACTTATTCTAGTGGGATCAAGTTGTCAAAAACAATTACACTTTGGAACAAATGAACTTTATGTTACCATAAACATCTAGTTCGTACAGAAATTAAATGCAATAATTACAGAACAAAAAAATTTACTATTTTCACATTTTCAACACATATTTAGATAAAAGCTACAAGTTTTTTTCAATAAATAGACTCACCAGATATGTAGCTAAGAACACGCAGGTCTCGTAACATAACAGTAGGAAGAACGGCCAGGGTGGCCATCAATGCAAAAAGATGGCCAGAGTTTAAATCAACCACTCCAAAGTTTAAATGTGCATTTGGGAACAGAGAGGACAAGTTATCACTCTCCAAAATAATATACTCAACGCAACTAGCCTGCAGGGGTCATCAAAGAGACAATTGATGCCCAAAAGAGCTTATTTCATTTACATATATTAGTAAATGACAAGATGTGCACCCATAATTTGACAGAAAATGAAGAATCATGAAGGAACTGATATATCCAGACAGAATCTGCTGGAACTGAAACAGTTTGGCCACGTGCATAATTGAAATTGACTAGTTTTTAAGTTGGATAGCCAATCAAAAAGCAACAGTTGGAAGGTGAATTCCAGGATTGGGCAGAAGAAGAATTGGGAGCTGTTGTAACATAAATGAAAACATATACATTTAGTGACATGATTCACTTAGTATGAAAAAAGCGTTAGCAACTCACAGAATTGCCAGGGTGATTAAGAAGGAATATTTTTTGGTGATAAAATCACCAGGATAAATGAACTTCTGATAGATTATCTCAATATGCATGCTTAGGTATATTGAACAAGATATATATTCCACAGAGTTCCCAGATGCACTTACATATAATTCGACGTACAAAATTATCTGCATCCACAAAATATTACAGAATTCAGCGTCAGCAACCAGTCAATGCACATTGATTCTCTATTCAACTTAATAAATTAAATAACAAGTAATATAATGATAAAATTCATGATAGAAGATAAGCGAGGAAGATAACATTGAATTTGAGGAAAACTATTTTACTTTCCGGAACTTAATGCCTTGTTTAATCAAAATAAGGCTGAAGTATTCTAAGAGAGAAAAATAAATAAATAAAGATCAAACTATTCTCTAAAAGAATTGTGTATAAGATTGCATACTGAAAAAAAGTATCAAGCATTAGGGATGTCATGAAGAAGCAAAGCAAAGGTAAGCTACTATCTTGTTTTTTCCCTGGCTTTTTCAGATAAAGAAAAACGAACCATGGAATGAGACCAAGCATATACTAGTAATGCTACGGGTTTGAACTAATGTCTCGTGAAGTTGAAATATTGCATGCTCTATTTTATTTTATCACATACTGAGGCAAGTAAGCAATCTATTTCTATTTTCAGAAATTATAGCTTCTTTTTAATTTAAAAAAAAAGGTCTGCCTGTATTATTCATAGCCAGTCACACCCCGTCTAAAGGTGGAGGGTAGCATTAGGTTGACAGCCAATTTAGAACTTTGTCAATCTTATGGCGCAGGGCAGATAGAACATTAAAAGAAGACTTACGGATATTGCAACACGTCCAACAGTACCAAAGGCAGCCTGGCCAATGTCCGGGTATGTTTCAAGGCCGGGTTCACTGTCCAAGCAGTAACGTAAGAGAATCCCAGTGTAGAAAGAGAGCACCGCAAAAATCAACAATATAGAAAGTCCAGCCCACCCTCCTTGTTCGACAGCATAAGGAGTAGAAAGGATTCCAACTCCGCATAGAACATTCATCCCTGCATGAAATCGCAATTATAAATAGAGTTCCAGTTTTATTTGATAAAGGGGCATTCAATGACCACTGGTAGCTACCTATATGCAGTGAAAGGCATAAAATACAGCAATTGGAAGTGTTTTTGTTCTACTTAGGAGAGTACCACATACTAAGCGTAAAATCATCAATCAGCCAAACAGAGTTTTCCCCTCTCTATATTTGTAACAAAGATAATCTTACTATCTGCATCTTTAACTGAGAAATGAAACCATATTCAAATTACATACCATTTATCACTGCCTGTCCATATGAGCTCTGGCGAGAAATTGGAAGTTCATGTGAGACCTTTGAAGTTTTCTCATAAATATCGATTTTCTTTATGCTAGGCTTCCTTGTTGGAGTAGGCGCAAAGGGAGGATGGGAAGTATATCTATCTCGCACTGTATCGTCCTCTACGGCAGATATGAGAGGTTTGCTCAGAGAAGGTAATATCTCGGGAGTGTGTCTCCTCGTAAGTGATGAGGAAAGGAATGAGCTGCCTAAGCGGGACAATGATGGTGTCCCCAGAAAGTTAAGATTAGGAGACGGGACACTACTATATAGATTAATCGATTGCCTGTAGCAAGTATTTTCAACAGAATTAGTATTTGGAAGTACAATAGAAAGCAACACAAGATAAGAATTATACATAACAAAAGACGATTCTTAATTTACTCCACATTATGTATGTATACAAGAATAAAACATCATAAAACACAATTCATTTCACAATTATTATTATTTTTTTTTACTTATAATCAAAATAGAACCAATAGACTAAAACCCAAAATTAAAATCATCATAAAACACAGCACAACAGATAAGAAAACAGTAACACAAATGCAAACGGGTGAAGTATACCTGTAACTTTGAGGCCACTGGGAGTTGTATTTACTTTGTTGGCGTTGATTGTAGTTATCATCATCATTGGAGTAATTGGAAGAATCAGAATCATTTCCATCTGTATCATCCTTACCTTCGTTGTATGCCTTCTCTTCATCCTCTCCCTCACTCTCTATGTACAAACTCTGGTCCGAAGCCGAATTCTTCATCGTTCACTCCTCAAGGCTTCGAAATCTAAAGAAAATATCACCTTCGAATATATCTATGCCTAAACAGATCTAGAAAACAAATGATGGGATCAAAACAAGAATTGGTTCTAATTTAGATGCAAGCATGTGATTGCTGCATGTGCAGGATTTTTTTGAAATCAATTAGTAATTGATTTGTCTTCAAAATCATAAGCAGCATGTCTTCACAACTACAAATAAAATTTCAATTACAGAATGTGTTGGCAGAGATTACGGGCTTGAGTGGAGGCTAAATATAGAAGTAGGCATAGAGACAAAGGTCAAGAATCAATTTACCTCAACAGAAAAATTTCCAAGAAATTGAGGCCAAAGTTTGAACTTTTCAAAAATTAAAATTTCATTTAGTCCCGAATTATGGGATTAGTAGATCGTGCATTTCTACATACACACCATATACACCGTGTTTGTGTGTGAATAGGAGAGAGAAACAGATTGAGAAAGATTTCATACTTTTCGAGAAGCAATTATGGGATTCTGTCCAAAAGGGAAGAGAGAGAGTGTGTGTGGGTGCAGCAATTCTTGTTACACAGATTTTTTTTAGCTACCTCATATATACTCCCGGTGAATATAGGATTTTCCATAATAGGAAAAGAAAAGGTGGGGGTGAAATACGACAGACATGCAAATTGGTAGTGGCAGTCTGGCATCTACACTAATTTTTTAAGAATACGATTGGCAGTGAATTGTACGTGAATAGATTTTGAGTCACGGTCTAGCCGCAGCTTCCCTTATCTTTTTTGCTTAATTTCATTCAGGTCCCTTGGCTTTTGTTGTTGCCACTTAGGAGTCCTGTGTAAACAAATAAGATTGTGTGTGTATATCTAATGACTAATAAGCACCGATAACATGACATATCAATTTATTGGTCGATAGAAAATTTAATTCAAATATTAAGATTCATCATAAATTTATTCACCAAAAGGAACAGATTCTAAAGTAGAATTCAACATTTTCGAACTCACTCATAAAAATCTGTATCTAAATTGGTCGAGTTTCATATTTTCTTGGTCCCAAGTTTGTGCTTAATTTAGGAAGGTCGTTCAAGGTTGTGAGGTAGAGTTCTTAGTAAGACTGAAAAGATCTCCCGGCATACTTTACCATGCAATTTCTAAAGACAAAAACTGTTGATCGTAGCAAAAATTATACTCGTTGAAAGTCGACCACTAGAAACGCCCTTTTCAAATTTTAATCACATTGCTAACTTTGTTCAATACTATTCGACTCAATAATCGCAATGTAGTGTCATAAACTACTCTTTGAAGTTATAATCATTTGTACAATCAATTTATTTTTGAACGTGTGTGATTTTGATAGATTTGAGAATGTCCAGCTAACTGGTTGGTAAATATGGATAGACTATTGTCATTTCCGAATTTTAAATTTAGACTATGTATTGCTCATATTTTGAACATTAGTTGAAGTAAAATATATTAAAACAAGATCGATCATAGCTAAGGTCAAGTGGTCAACATGATTTGCTCTTTTAGATTAACCATAATTTTGTATTTGGTTCAATTGCTCCAACTCAAGCACTACATATAGCTTTCGTGTAGCTTGAGCCTCTTGAAAATGTTAATTGTTGTCACTTTTAATGGCAAGATCCTTGTCCCGAGTTATGAACAATGATGGAGGATAATAAAGTTGATACAATTCAATAAATGGTAAAGAATTAAAAGTACATACGAATCTAGAAAATTGTGGAGGAAACCTATTTCTTTCTTTTTCCTTTTTCTTTTTTCAGAATTATGTACATGATGTGAGGAAAAATAGAAAATAGAATTAGTAAAACTGGTAGAATTATATAAATAAAGTAATGGAAAGAAAAATTATAATGAACAAAATAACAATAAAATAGATAAAATATGATTATTGATATAATAGTGGTATTGGAAAGAATTAAAGTCTGTATTGCACACAGATTCTTTAAAACAGATCCGTTCCCAATATGGTGCAAGAGGACTGATGATGTCTATCTCCTAGTATGCAACGGTTGAAAATAGTTTACTAATACTTCGTCACTACTTTAGGCGAAATGAGAATGTTCACAATTCTATCAACAAACTAGAAAATAATTATTTAAGATATAAAGAATGAAACTTTTGAAAACAACGAGAGAAAAATGGAGAGAAGAGAGAGCTCTCAAAGGTTTGTATGTGAAATAAGGAAGAGAACACCTTCTTATATAGTATTAGGTTGAGAAGGGATTTCAATTCTCCAATAATTTGCATTTAACATAAAAATGTTACAATAGTGAGGTTTTTATTTTTTGAACCACCAATTCAATTGCAAAAAATGAATTAGGGAATTGAAATATATTAAATTTGTGTTACAATTATCTTCACTTCATTTTATTTTTATTTTCCAACACATGCACCTGATTGGTTGGAAATACAATCACGACAACTAGGAAGTTGATCTTTAACTTTAAAATAGAACATTTTAGTCCTCAACTTAACATTATAATTCTTCATAGAAAGTTTTGAAATTTTCATTTATACGGCATAGTTCGTCATTCCACATCTCCATTAAATAATCATGTTGTTGACATCGGTCAAGGTAACTAACATCTTAGCTCTGCCAAAATTGATGCATACATTTGTGCATATTTGTACACTTACAAAATGTATAAGATTTGACACTTTGAAGTAGCGGAATGTTTCACATATACGTCCTTGTCATTTGTGCATACCTATATATATAAACCAAGTCGTATAGGACGTCATTTGTTTTATTAGAGAAGGGTAACTTTTCTATTTATATTTTACATTCAACCTCCTCTCACGTGCATGCTGGATTCACTTTTTTCATCAAATGACTTACATGACCTTTACCACAAGCATATAGCAGTACGCCAGTACCATTATAATCAAAGTGGGGTTCATTTGGTTGGATAGACTCAAATTCTGCAGAAATCTGGCAACATGTTGAAGTATGCATATAAACGAAACAAACTTAACAGGATAATTTAAAAGGTTCAACGAGAACAGTGAGGATCTTTGAGCAATAAGAAGCTCTTATGCATTTGCGGTGTGTTAGGTAATGCAGATTGGACAGTATTAAAGAGTAAAAAAAACCTGAAATCTCGTCTATGTTACTCTCTAACACTTTTTACTATGGCATACCAAACATGCCATTAAAGTATATTTCTTGTCCGATTTCCATAACAGTTCACGTGCAATGCTCCAGCACTCACCATGATTTTGACATGGAAATAATGATCAACAAATTCCTCACCTCACCAGAATTTTACCTTCCTAAACTTACTGATTCAATGCTCAAGCAGGAGGAAAAAGACAGGTGATTATTTGAAAAGAGAATACTCAGATTTGCATACATTTCCCAGTTCCCAGCTATACCTATTTATAAATTTCTAACGAGGCCTAGGAGGTAAATAAGTCTTTTATGTTTGATTCACACGACGGTCATTGATTAGTGAGCTTCTAACTAAATCTGTTAGGTTTCACATTTTATTCATCTATCCACGTGTTTCTCATTCATGGTTATGATTTATGAAGCCATGCTTTACATTTACATTCACATGTGCTTTGTTAACGATTTCTGCTGATGTGAAATAGTTGGTAAATCGGTTAAGTAAATTTCCTCACTATTTACTCTTGAGATCGATTATAAAGCCTTGAGTCACAAATGCTCGCTTATTTCATCACGGGCTCGCACATGGTTCGGTTTACTTTAGAAAGGTTTGCTACTAATCTTTTTGTGAATTTTTAATTGACAATACATGCATCTTTTTTGATAATAAATTATTTGGCACAAACATATGATAAACTTCTTCCATAATCTACTACTATGCTGCTGCTGTTGTTTCATGTTCCAGGGTATTGGCAGTTCGAAAGGCTGGAGATGGGCAAGATGAGCATATTCTTCTAATACCGAGATTAACCACATGGACACCCAATGTAGATATAAGCATGAGCATCAGAGTAAGAAACCACAACAATCATGGAAATAACACCATAGAGTATAAATATATAATTCATTCACCGACTTCAGGCAAGAAAACGATGATTTGAAGAGTACAGATTTACAAAGGCATGGAATGAGTTATTGTGATTTGTGAGGCATCAAGAAAATCTACTGAATTAAAATCAATTTTAAAGCAGCCATAGTGTTTGATTTACCTTTGATCAAATTGGCTGAGAAGGCTAGAATAATGAAATATCTACTCTATTCGCAATTATTATATTTAAGATCACATATCCAACTGAATTCTGTCAGAAATGGAATTAAGAACTAAAATGACTAATGATTTCTAACATAAGAATTGGGACAGTCAATGCTATGTACAAATTAAACAGGAGACTTGTGATTTCCTTGCAAGTAGAAAACGATGAAAGATAATCTATACAATGACTGACCAGAAGAATATAGATAGCTTCAGAAAATGTAGACACTTGCTATGAGTCATCCCGTGTAGTCAGAAAGTCGAGTCCATCTTTGATATGACTTGATGAAGTGGGCCACAGCCATTTTAGCATGTTCGACCTAAGATCTGATCGCAGCATGAGAAACATTACTGTTAATAATCAAATATAAGAATTTGTAAAGCTTCATCCCATTCGCACATGATATATATAGTGTAGCACACAAGTGCAGACATGTTGCAAGCAGAGTAGTAGACAATTTTTGCATGCCTAGTACACGGTATTGAGTAGGATTGGACCTATAATGAACAGGATTTCAACTTCTTTTTTCTTTAATATTGTCCACTATGTTAGTCCCAAATGACAGGACATAAACTAGGAGGGAGAACAAAATAAATCATACGTTGATTTTTCATCTTTTATTCCAATTACAAGTTTTACATATCGATTACAGAAACTTGTGTCTTCCACAGGAAAATATCAAATTACAGATAAATAAATGATCGAGCTATAAAAGGAAGAAAAAGAGAGATTACATAGGATGTATAGGGCCATGACTCACAGTCTGACTCTAAATTCACACTCAAAATATTTTTTAAGCGTTTCCACTCAGCAACAGCAGCAACAAATTCTATTTTCTTTTGGTCAGTTGGGATACCAACTTACACGGGCAGCAACTTTGATAATAGAAACAAGTTTAGGAAATATTCACACACCACAGTAATATTACAAATAGCAAGGGTTTCTTGCTTAACATTTCAATCTCTCAAAAATGTCTTTCAAATAGTCAGTTAAAAATTTTCAAAACGCTCCTAGAAATTTATTTTACAAGATATGTTACTACTTTTGTTTCGATGGACTTGTATTTTCTTTCTCTATCTTGTTTATCCTCAGTCTGAAAATCAAAGCTATTTATAACAAAGAATTGTACCTTTATAAACATTCAACATTGAATTTGAATTCAATCAGTCACACAATTTTTCAAACTATGTAACCCATTGAAAAGAACATCATCATTTAAATGAAATCATTTGTCCATGTACATTTTTATCAAACTTCCAAGACCACATCAGAAATTGACAAAAGTAGAAAATATTACTCACCCTTTTTAACAAGAACAACGATATTTAATACAACCAGACTCAGTAGTCTAGATGACAACTACATAGCATTAAATAATAAACCCACTTAAATGTAAGGTCACATGATTCATTTAATTACACGTATCAAGTGTGGCCACCTAGATTGGTGCTCTAGCACCAATGGTGCTAGATAACATAATTCCTCCAACAAATGTGAAAAGTAGAAAGAAGAGAATCATGATAGCAATTGATGTAGCATTTAAATTCTCTTCCATTTCAACTTACTATAAACTAAACAAAGGATTTTATCCATATCTTGAAAGAAAAAAAGTAAAAGTTGTCCAGCCATTATTCATAAATATTATTATTGTCATTTTCATTTTTTCTTGAGTGTGTGTAAATGATAGGAAAGCAAAAAGTTTGACACTTTCCTGCATAAAGGACTTCCAAATAAATACAGTTCTAAAAATGAGAATACCCTCCTTTTAAATCAAATATTTTTTGAAAGGAAATCACACACTTATTATCATTCACATTTGATAGGATACTTGTCACAAATATTTAGAATGTTTTTGAACTCATTTAAGTGAAAACAACATATTCTTTTAAGAGTGTTGATCAGTCACATTTGGAACATTGAAGTATAACGCTACACAGGCATGTATACTACAATACAATAACAAGTCGCAATTTTGCACAAGGCAAACATGAAAAAAATGATACACAACAATATTATAGTATAAATAAATAGTAGGCTCATAGCTAATGTAGCAGTGGGCATATGAATTTAATTCTTCAATAGTGTAGTGTAAACTCTATGATGCGCGGACTCTGGTATGGGTATGGATACATATCTAATTGTCGAATCTTTTATTTTCTATTATGTAGGATGTAAGGACATAGCTAAAAAGAGTCAAAATTTCGAACACGAGCATACAGATAGTCTTTCACACTTCAGTTTTTTCTAGAAATTCACGTGTAAAAGTTAAATAATAATTAAGTGACAAATTGTTAAAAGATAGAACGTGTCACTTGAAATCTGCTAGAAATTTATTCTAAAATTCTAAAAACCAAAAAATGCATAAATTTACATAACAAAAGCACAAAATTAAAATAAAAGTTAGAAAATGACATAATTAATTACAATTGCCATACCCGCTTGAAAACTGAAGTATTCGCTCCATATTTCATACCCATAACCGTGTTGTGTCGTGTCGACGTGGGTATGCCGACCGGAATGCCAAGTCCGAGCATCAAAGGTGTAATTGAAATGGAAAACATTTTCAACCATGCACTAATTGATTTCATATTTCCTCTTTCCTCGTATGTAAAAGAAATGTTTGCGGATGAATGACTACTTTTTAACGATCATTTTGCTTACAACATTGGTGGAGAGTTTGAAAATTTGCGTGCATGATTGAATTCAAATTTAAAATTGAAAATTTGTCAACGGTTATGAACAATAGAAATTTTGTTAAAAATGCACATGTGCAAGGAAAATATAGAGTGCCTTGGAAAAATATATTTAGTTGAATGACATTTCTGAAAGATTAAAATTATAAAGTAAGCAACCCTTTGCTATTTATAATGTTCACCATAGTTTGTCAAAATTTCGTAGACAAAATTACTGCTGTCAGTTGGTAATCAAATAAAACCAAAACTTCGTAAACTCGTTCCTTTTATTAAAATTACAGCTGTCTGTAACCCAACCAACCAAAACAAAAGAAAAATTGTTGTTACTGTTGTTGAGTGGAAAGACCATAAATATATTCTTAGTCGACGTGGACTTTGACTGGGAATCAAATAATATGGTGCCATCTCCCTTAAACATACAAGAATTGTGATTAATCTATTCACAAATTTTCTAGATTATAAGCCCTGTAACTTCAAAAGTAATATGGTACTATTCAACCCGCCTACCAAACATACCATCAAGCTATCTCAAACACAGGCAAGAACACATGCACATGCAGACACTCACAAACACCCGCAGAGAGAGAGAGAGAGAGAGAGACTAGGTTGATATTTTTGTAAACGCCAACATCAAAAGGATGGTGATAGCTTAGCCCAGATTTCCTAGCCAACCAAGCGACTCGTTTTCCTTCATAGTACCGTAAGGGATTTGATTATTAAAACATTAATTTTTACAGTACAAATACGTGAATGAATTCGATGTGATGCAAAAATACACTTTTTACCTCCATGGTTGTCATATTATGAGCAGTGAGGTAAACATGCCAGCAAAAGAAAGTTCCAAGTGTCAGGCTTAAATCAGCAACCATTAATCCACAACCATCCTGAAATGCATAGTTTGATCAGATTTTTTCAGAAACAATTGACAATCTCGTTTGAAGAAGAAACAAATGCGTGAAGAAGATTTTATCATGTGCTAGAAGATTAGAAGAATAGTAAGAAAACACACAATACAGTATGAGAAAACAGAGATTTATTTTTAAATATTTTCATATGAATGCACAGTTTAAGCAACTGCTTCAAAAGGAATGCAAAAGATAAAAATTATTGATTAGCTTTCAGCATGAATTTTTCACAATAAATATGGATTTGATCCAGCTATAGTCAAGTTGATCAAAATACAAAATCATATCACAAGTTGCTAATAACAAAAGGGGCTATAACCATGATAGACACCAATTATCAGCTTCTAAGAAGGATTAATTGCTTTAACTCACACATCCTAAGGCTAACACTATATGATGCTGATTCTTACTTCTAGAGGCTTCTACTTGGAAAACATAAAAAGTTCAAACAAATATAGACAGAAGAGTTGGATCCTGACCAGTCATTCTTATTTTTTGTAAATTCATCCACAACAGCAGACTCGAGATTTGAAAGATAATTACAAATTATATACTGTCAACTTACATAAAAGATCTCGAGAGGAAGGTTTCAATTAGAACCCCAATCCTTCTGAAGTACACAGCTTATAATCATAGTCTGAGAATGGGGAAGAGATAAACGTCAAAAAATCCAAATTGAAAAAATCAAAGCATAAAGGACTAAACTATGCTTACCGCAGAATAGGTACAGGCCACAGTTGCGTACAAGATTAAGAGAACAAAGGACTTGTAATTTCTATGGCCCACACAATTATTAATCCAGACACAATGGTATCCTGCTTCAAATTTTATTTTTATTTTTTAGGAGAAAAAATTAGATGCATATTAATAATAAAATTATGAAGTTATTTATCCAATTTCTATGGAAAAAAAATCCATTATCACCCACCATCTTCAGAACACACCTTCTGCAGACACGGCAATGATGAGCCCTTGGATGCCAGTGTGTGGAACACTCATCGCGCTGCATCCTATGAATACCCTGAGAACCGCACATCCAAAATGGAATTTATATTGATATAGGTCAGCGTATATCCAACAATTGAATTTCATACTATTTCTAAATTCAAGTGATTAAAATACTTTGATAGCTCTGGACTGGTATAGTGACTCAATTGACCATAGACGATACAACAATCAACATAGTGAAAAAAGAAAAAGAGAACGAAAAAAGAATAAGCGCAATCACTTCAGACAAAAATCTTATGTTTATGTTTATATTCTGAGATGTTAAAGACGAAAAGATGAACAAACAAAAATGTAGAGTGATGTGAGACAAAGTGAGGAGTGGTATGGGATCGATATAGACCTTAATTGATCGAATTTTTCTCATCAAAATCATAAAGTGTACATGTTTTGTTATTTTAATCTATAGGTATTTTTGTGGCGAACTGAATGCGTTATGTATCCATATGGCATGAAATAAGCAGGCATATACTAGGAACAAAATTCTAAAGCTTCTGTGCAAGTCCAAGCCTCAGATGAAACTTTATCATACCATAAGCACAAATAATCGTAAAAAAAATTAAAAAAGATTAACATACTTCCCTCCGCAAAAACTGTAGGAAGTGGTGCGTATGTCAAAAATCATTTGTCCATAGTTTCCATACAATGCCATAGGAATTTCATTGTTTGTGATGAAGTTAATGCTAACATGACGGCTAAATTACTCCAAAGCTTTATCCTTCCTAGTTTAAGCAATTTAATTTTATACATCCACCCACAATGCATTGATAACAAACAATAAAAGGGTTTGATAAAAATTCAAGTGGCCATTCTCTATGGCCATGAACTTCCAGACAGATCATTCATCACATTATCAGACAACTGTATAATCACAAAGTTGTCAATATTTTCTGTGGTTAGTTCATGGGGCTGGCCAACATTTTCAGTATATTTAGCATTTCTTTCATAACTCCTTGTCTCCACCTATGATGATTGGACTCTTCAGCTTTGACGATGTACATGTATTGACACGACATGATTTGGGTATGGGTTTGGATGTGGACACGACAAAAATCTGGAAGAAAAGTTGCCATGGGTGGAAGCTGAAGTTGCACGAAGATAAAGAGTGGGCCTACAATTCTTGAAGCAATTAAATCGATTTTGAGACATGAAACCAAGTCCATTTAATGGTACCCTCCCTAAAAAATACATCTAAAATTATTAGGTCCTGTTTGAGCCAAATTATTATCTCATTAAAATGAAAAATATAACCGTTATCCATCACATCAATATTTAAATTCAAATTTTTTTGTCTCTTGTGTGGGCCCAATAACGACTATATTTTTCATTCTAATTCTACAATAATTTGACTCAAACAGGCCTTAGTATATGAATTTTATGTTTGCGACGTACCCACGTACAGTGTCTAAATTTTGGATCATTTTCAGCCGTATCCTTGTATCCTAAATTTTAGAAGAAAAAGGATATGACTTCTAGATATGCACTTGTACGCGACATCCATATCCAAGTACGAGCAACAAAGGTCTCCACACATGTACTTCAAAGTTGGTCCCAAGCACATGTAAACAAGAAAGGTTGTGGTAGGTTCACAACCAGCCTAAAACTTTGTCAATTCTTATCAGTCTATATATACATTTTGTAGGTTAACCGGATTTTGTTGCGAACAAGACTTCGTTGTTGTTTGCGAGTTTCTTACTGACTATCTCTTTCATAATTTCTCTGAAGTTCTACATTCATAGAAAAATCTATTAGCTAATCCCTCTTGTACATAGTGCAGATAAACCAAGATTATTTAAAAGACTATATATCATACACAACTTGCAATAAAAATGTCCAAGCTTTCCTCAAACTGCCGAATAATAGAATCACCTACACATTAAGATCATGATTTTCCAGAATCACCCACAAAAAACGCGAAATTAATTAAAAAATTCACACCCAAAAAACCATAAACCAGAAATAAAATAAAAATCACACGCAGACTTTATAATATAATCTTCACCAGTGCAGACTTCTTTACCCGAGTCAAGAAAATACTCACATTTTTCTTGGAATCTTGATAGATTTGATCTTCTTCGAGAATTATAATCGAGACGCAAAATTGGTTTTTCCAATCAAGTAGATCCCTACTAAAACAACATTCTCAGCCCAATTGGTTTGGAATTTTAGTAAATTTTGATAAATTTTTTTATATATATTTGAAAAGTTGATAAAATCTCACTCTTGTTTGGCTCATTATTTTCAAAACTTATTTTTTCTAAAGTCAAGTTGTTTTGGAAAAAATGTATTCTGAAATCTGAATAGTAGATTGATAGAGATAATTTGTGATTAAAAAAGAAAAATATTATTGATGTGATAGAAAACATTATTTTATTGAAAAATGTGCGGTGAAAAATGAATTGAAAAATAAAAATGAAAATTTTAATGATTATGCTTATTTTTAATCACGTATTTTTTAATAAAATAATATTACAAATAAATCTAAATTTTTTCTTTTTTTTTTTCAATAAAGCGTCCTTCAAAAAAATACTATTTAAAAAAAAAATTCCCAAAATTTATTTTTAATTGAATAAAAAAAAATTCTAAGAAATAGGTGCCAAAAATGAGTATATGACTTGTATAAATATAACCCATAACTCCATCTCTAACATTAATTAACCACCCCAACCCCAACCCCTACTTTTCTTCCTCTTCCTCTTGCATATGCTCCATGAAAGAAGAAGAAAGCAGCAGCTTCTGTGTAAGGCACCAGTTGGGAGCTTTTGGCAGCAGGTGCAGTCGGCTAGTGAAGGAGAAAAGAGCAAGATTTTACATTTTCCGGCGGTGTATTATCACATTAATTTGTTGGCAAGATTACAAGGATTCTTGAAAATCCAAAAACACACACTCATACACAGTTAGATTGAGCCCTTGAAAATTTTATAATTTTAATGTAAAACAAGTTGATATACCTACTAGCTCACAAATACTAAGATTTGAGGGTTTGTTTAGAATTATCTAGTATATTTAGAGAGAAAAAATTATTTAAATGACTTTAATTTTATGCATCTTTTAGTTGGCAATGAATCTTTTATCAAGTCAATCTAAGGTAACACGATTAATTTGCTTTTGTTTTACTTACTTTTTAAGAAGCAAGTTGAAGACCACTTGAATCTTTTATGTATGCAATATACGGAGTTTATTTTTTATTGCTTAATTTTTTGAAGAGTTAGTCCAATTAAGTATATATATTCACTTAAGACATGCACCTAAATGTTTATTAATGTTTCGTAGAATCCACAATTTTAAACCACATATTTCGTCAACTTCTATCATATTAAAAATGTAATTTTAATTCCTACCAAACGGGAGTTAAATACAATAAGGGGTGAGAGTTTATTAATGTTTTAAAATCTTACAATCAAATTGAAGGAAAACACTAATGACCAAAAAGTATGGTTAGAAAATTATCCTCACCGTAAAGTTGATGAAAATTACAAAAAAAAAAAAAAAAAAAAAAAATGTTTAAAATCTTATTCTCATCATAGCATGTCTATATCTATTTTATGGACAAGTGGCATTACGTTTAGGTTACACATTGACTTTCTTTTAAAACGTAACTCTAAGTTTTAATACGGTATTAGAGCTTATTAAATTAAAACGAGCATTTCAATCCATCTAAAGAACAAATGAGGTACCATGTTAAAGGGAGCAGTTCAATCCCTTATATTTTATTTATGAATTTTAGTTTTAATTGATGTAGGATAATGGCATTTACCATATTTTGGTTCGTGTGAGCACGATACCAATCTTAGAATCCAAATGTCCGTTTAACATTTAACAACCGGTGGATAACTCTCTTGATTGATATACTGAAAGAGTGTTAGATCAAATATCTGCATCTTCAAAATAGATCGAAATTTGAAGTTGGGGATATATTTAATAGGCCCTATAATTGGTTTGTTTGGACTTTGCACTTAAGATTTTCTCCTAAAAGTTCAAATATTACTTATAATTCAATTTACAGTTAAGTTACTTGATATGAGAAACGATCTCATTGGGGATAACATGATACATTAATTTGAATAGCATTTAGGTTCTAGAAAATCGGACACTAGTAAAATTATTCTCGAAATCAAGTTCAAGATAAAGAACATTTAAGGATAAACTCTAATTCATTAATTAAGTGTTTCTGTATCGTGCTGTGGTTGTGCTATACAAAATAAACTATATACTACCCTTAATAATATTGATTGCTTAATTGCAATCAGTAACAACCTTTGTTGAAAATTTTAAGATGAATTTAACAAAGTAATATCGCATATGTATATTTTTCTCTTTAAAAAATAAATAAATAATCTAATTTCACGAATTAAATAAAAAGAGAGAAATATTAAATGTGGAGACCACTAAACAGTGTTGCCAAACAAAAAATTGATATGACATTGAAAATGATACATCGGTTATTATTATCTAAAATCACGTGACAAGTGAGATCGTTTGTCCGTGCGCATTTTAGTGGCCGAAATTCGTATAGTCAATCCATAATTACACTTGTGTGGTGGGATACGTTATGGGTCGGAATTAGGTAGCAGCGTGTGATATATAATCTTAGTTCAAGCAACGCTCATTTCCAAGGCAAACTATTAAGTAATAAGCACGTGGTACAATGTCCTACTAAGTATTGTACATATCAATAGGGTTCAAATTGATAATGTTTGGGTGATATTTTGGTGCATTTGATTAGACTAAGCACTTTCTAAGGAGACAGTCCCACCTGATATAACAAAGAAATTGGGTCCTTTATTGGACAGAAAAAAAAACAAATTTTTATATCCTCGATTTAAAGGAGAGAAATGAGTTTGGACATAATGTTGATTCACAATGCTATGTGTACATGGAAGTTTTACAAAAAAAATAATATACAGAATTCCACTCGACAAATTTTCATTGGGTGTTGGGCCAAAAAAAAGTCGTATAAGTATTGCCATCTCAATATCTATAAAATTCCCTGTGCTTTTCCTGTACAAATGGTAAAATCCCATCGGAAATACCATTGAATTTTAGGCAATTTTTGACTTATTATTTCAATCATAGCAAACTTGATTGCATGCCATCTTGTCATAACCTATTCTAAAACTGTATAATGTGACTACTTTAACTAACCTTTTGAAAAGCAAACGTATGGAAAAGATACATGGGCATGTTTCATTTTCAATATTTAGCCCCTATTTGACCTATATTCTAGTTTTCATTTTCATTATTTTACTCATTTTCAATCACATATTTTTCAATAAAATAATATTTTTCATCACATCAATAACTTTTCCTTTTTTTTTCAACCACTTATTCACCATCACATCACAAAAAAAAATGCATTATCTCCTAAAGAATGTGCATCAAACACACTCTAAACACGATTGTTCGACGTTATTTAGTATTGTATCACAGAAAATTGATATAAGTGAATAGCGAGAATTGGTTTGAAAGGTTTGAGCTTATTTGATGTCCTTCAACATTATGGAAGTCTTTAATATTGAGTAGTGAATGAATTGAAGAATGTCCATACTACAATTCTTATAAAATATTTTGATTTTATCTTAAACGTCAGTTTAAATGAAAAAAAATAAAAAAAAATTATGATTCGAAAGCATTTATGAAATAGTCAAGTTAACAATTTCACTTAAAATAGTAGAAAGTTCCAAATATATTTCCGTGTATAAATTCAGTTGTGTTCGCTTTGATTAATATTTTTGCATTTTTGACATACAGGTTGTCAATTATTCTAGCAAAGTCTATTAAAGTTTCATCGTTCCTCTTCACAAGCATTGGTATGAAGTTTGTTAACATAGTCTAACATGATTTGGTTCACTTTACATAAAGGCACAACAAGATATGGACTCTCACAAAGTATATGTTATAAGCATATTCAAGAAAACGCAAATCTTGAGATAGCGCTAATCAATTCAATTCATTTTACACTCTTATCACATGCACGTTATGAAAAATAACTGGGTGTTGGAAAATATAAAGGCGTGATAAGATATTGCTATTCCAATGCTTTTACTTTTGTTGGGTGTGATGAATAGAAAAGTGTCAAAAACAATTTCCACATACATTATTGAATGAGTCGAGTGGACTATCATATTCCAGCCAATGTAAAGGGCCCAAAAGCATGGGAATTTCTTTGGGAAAAAATTAAAAATAAGGTATTTAAAGTTTGCAATTCAAAAATCAGGTTTATAGTTTAAAAATTCAAAAATCAGGTTTTTTTTTTTTTTAAAATAAAGATAATAAAATCACATTTTTGTGATTAATGGTCACATATTCATAATTATAAATCACGAATTTGTTTACTGGTCACATATCGTTAAATTTTTTGGTCACAGATTATTTCGAGG
>CAIGRO010224326.1:0-11495 GCA_903798355.1 Fraxinus baroniana | reverse complement strand
TTCGTGGTTGGGGGTATTACAACCTAAGAGGAAACGGGTAAGGTCGATGAGTCCCAAATAAATTTAAAATAAACTAAACTATCCCAAAACTCAAAAGACAAAATAAATAAATAAAAAGAAAGCTTGGGTTGCCTCCCAAGAAGCGTTTTTTTTTTTTTTTTTTGAAAGGTAATGATTAAGAAGCGTAAAACCAAGAGAGGAGTCACACCCCACCTCAAGGTGCCAAGTTTTTCTTTTTTCGAACACTCATCCCCTTAACATTGGGTAACTCTATTGGAAAGGCCTGTTCACCGTACCACATTGCATATGCAAATGTTATGCAGTGTATGGTGCTGAATAAGTATTCAAACCTCTTACTTTGGAATCATTTACTCATGGTCATAGGGGACTGACTAAATATATTGGTTTTCAAATGGTTCATTAAAGAATGATAGATCAAACAGAGGAGTTCTTCCATTTCTAAAAGGTAGCAAATAAACCATAAAACCAGACTCCCACTACTTTTTCCAGATTAACATTTTTTTTTTTTTCGAAAGGTACTTTTTCCAGATTAACATTAATATAATAGTTCTATTTTTCAACCTTGAGGTGCACATATTTTTTTTTCTAAACACTTTCACGAGAGTATACATATTAATGCTCGTTGAGTACCTTCCAAAACTCTTTTTTTAGATGATGGGGCTTTACAAGCTCTTAATTGGCGAGAAATTGTTTCTTCCACAGCATGCAGCATTGATAAGCATTTATCATCTCCTTCACTCTTTAATGGTAGGCCATACGTCATAGTGAAAAGATCCTCTTCCTGCCAACGAAGAATAATTGAAACACCAATATGACCCTATTGCAATCCCAAATTAACAGGTCTAACAGGGTAACTTAGAAATCTCAAACAGGCATACAATACATGGAATGCAAAGTTCCATATCCAAATACACAACAAATGCAATGATTGCAAAAGAGTTACATGACTTGTCTTGATACAAGACAATGATTACATTTTCTTTCTTTCTTTATTGAAAAATCATATAATGGCCGTTTTTCCACATTCTTCCAGATTTTTGCAATAATTTCCTTTGAAAACAGAAATAACCAATAAAAAATAGTTATCAATCAGTATAGGGTAACCGGTAACAAATTAACTTGCACCTTAGACAATCATAGGATGACCATGGATCTTTACTAAACTAGGAAGAAGGTTTAAATGCAAATTTAAAAAAAAAAAAAAAATACTGATTACGAAAGCGATGCAGTCGATAATGAAGATGCATAGATTGTAAGAAAAGTTCAAACATGTACCTAACTCTCTTCAAAAGTGGCTTACTTGGGACAAGGGTACAGTTGAATGGTAATTGCATAATGCAAGGAAAGCCCTTTAGTTCATACTACGGCACATATGCCATTCTCCAAATTTCTACCCAGATAATCTTTACTTTATTCATCTTGATACTCATTGATGATAATGAAGTGCAGAGGAGAAAACAAAGTGGTTCCAGCAATCACACTACTGTCAATATATGCTCTTTGATGGTAGGAAAAGAAGAATGAAATTAAATTTAATGTTAGAGGGGTAAAGGTTTAAAAAGACATCAGATAAAAAGAGCTTCAAATGCAGAGGGAAATGTGAGATGTATCAATGGATGGGACATGCCAAACTATAAAATATATTCAACAACACTTGACAAAAGTTTCAATGCATAACCACTTAGTAGGAAGCATATCCAAAATACCAATGTATGCAATGCAAGGAAGTTAGAAATAAGTATCCATAAAGGGTGAAAAACAATATTAATCATATGACATCAAAATTGATTATATGCCTTGATGCCACTTCCTGTCGGTCATCCTGCAACCCCCACTTCCACCCACATCCCCGTACTATGGGGGGCCCAAAAATATTGACAAATGTTTTATATTCCAATTCCAGATCTGAAATATAATAACTTCGTAATCCCTACTATAATAATAATCATTTGAAGTTTGTGATGGGGTTAATAGACATAAATAGTTGGTGCTGCCATGTTACGTTTACATCAATTTTATTAGAGTAAAATATATGTACAAACAACGATCAGTGCCAACAGGGGTAATTAAGTAGTAGTGTACATATACAATACTATTCAATCATGAAGTCCATACCCAGCCACTACAACAAGAGAGGTAATTTGAAATGTGTAAATAACCAGAGAAAAAGCAATACAATTTCACAACACAAGTCCGCAATTATGGGATGCCATTTGAAAGATCAGCATAATTATGTGTCTCTAGACACATCAATATCATTGGTTCCTCTCTCTAGAAGCATTTTTTCGAGGTAACTACATAATTAAGGTACTGTTGAAAATATTGTCATATCAGAAAGAGAGAATCCTTTACTTCATTTGTACGCGCGTCCGAGACAGCAGAAACAACAGCATTGCAAGTTGCACGTATAACTCTGCAGTAAGAATGTAGTAGCGAGTGAGATGTTGTTCTCTCGGGCCGCATAAGGTAGATGGAAGAGAAAACAGTTTGGGCTAGTGATCCTCCTTTATGCCATGTTGCCTGCACCATAAGTGAACCAGTTAGAGGATTTTTCCTTCCCTATAAGTGAATTATTATGGGAACTGCAGGAATCATGTTGCCACATATTTGACCTATACCTCACATGATAGTAGATGATCCATGATGTCTACAATACGTTGCACATCAAGTGTTCTATCAAAACTCAAAGGAACAGGAGCAGCACCGTTCTCAATGGCTTCATCAATAGAATAATATGTAGAAACAATACCTGAATCCATCTTTGGGTCCATTATCTAATTAAGATAGGAACCCATATGAGACCAAAAAAAATAGCACAAGTAAAAGAGGAGTTAGAAACGATTAATCTGAGCATTGTGTGTTGCGTTCCATTGAAGACATCAAAACCAACATATTTGAATAAATTTAAACTGTCAACAAGCATGCAAAACTACAATCTACTTAAATATAAGAAAATGAATCTACAATGTGAAGCATGAAGAAATATACCATCTTACAATTACCAAAGAAAATTAAAATGTGATATAGAAAAAGACTATAACCATTTCTTCTATAGTTTTTCCTTCCAGTTTAAAATTATGATCTAGGATGCAGATATTGTTTTCAGTATTGAAGTATCAAACTATAGATAGATGGTGGTCTGTTTCTATTTTCCTTTATTAAATGGAATTCATTTGAGGGATAGTTTAGATGGTGTAATATCCTAGAATAAAACTCATTTTAGTAACGAGATGTGTAGGAGAACAAAAGGAGAGGAAATTACAAATTTCATTACTCTCATAATGATCTGGCAAAATAAGGTCTTCCCTTTCTGCAAATCATTAATCATTAATAAAATACAGCCTATGTTTTGCCCCCATTTTTTCAAAACTTATTTTCAACTACACACACTCCCATAAAATAAAATTACACGTAAATCGAAAACTTTTCCTTATTTTTTAACCACACATTCTCCAAAAAAAATCACTATTCCAAAACTCATTTTCCCCCAAATTTTCATTAAAATGGAGCCCAAACAAGGGCATAGATATTACCCTCCACACAGGATTCATTAACCTCAAATATAAATGTGTACATTACAATGTCTCCGAAAACATACATTACTCTCTCTAAGCTAACTTCTATGGTATGTGATTAAAATTATTGGTACTATATGGAGGAACAAAACAGTAATCACGTATTAGCATCCATGGCCATCTACGTTTACCTAAATACCATCTAAAAGCAAGTCCGTTATAGTAAGCTGAGGATTCAAAGAGTTTATAGAGGAAACCAAAGAGATACACCCCATTTTCAGCACTGAGGAAAGAGAGTGCTCAAGCAACCTTTTGTTTTCTTTCATGATTTGCAAGAGGGAACAAAAGACAAACACCTTCCTCCAATTCTATTTTCATATTCAAGAAATTTCACCATTCCATTTTCTCCGATCAAATGCAAGGAAAATCACCATCGGGATGCACATGCAATTTGCAAGTGTTGCAACAATGTTGAATGATGATTTTCACACTTAACCTCGTAAAATAAGGAAAATACGTTCACAACTATCTTCGCCTTCAATAACTAATGTTTTATCTGGAGCATGCACTCTGATATATCAAGATAGCTACAAAAAGTATGCAGAACCTGAATTTAAAGAAGTGAAACATTACCTCTAAGGCTGACATGGCTGCAAAAAGATTAAAATTTTCACCGTTTATCAGCTCATCATCTCGAAGATCTGTGATGAAATATAAAAATAAGTTACTACACTTTCTTTCAGATTAGATAGCAAGAATAAGACGATAGACAGAAAAAGAAAAATCACTTACAAGACAAACATTAGCTTTTATGTAAATATATTTATTAAAGTAAAAATACTACTTATAAGACAAAAATTTACTAATAATTATAAATAATTATCAGTAAAAAAATTCACGTGTGAAAAATTACTTACAAGTACAAGATTAACTTATAACTTTAAAATTTACTTACAAGTAAAAAATACTTATAAATTAAAATTTTAATTATAAGAAAATATTTCACTTTTTAAGTTAAGAAATGACTTATATGTAAAAAATTACTTATAAGTAAAATATCGCTTATGAGTAAAACAATACATACAAGAAATTATAAATTGAAAATTTCACTATGTGACATACACATATACTCCATATTATTTATACATACCTACTTTTTTATATAGGAGCATACATATAATTTTATTCTTTTAAAAAACATTTAGAACTGAATCGGTGGATAATAAATTCTCACGTATGGGTTGGACTTTTTTAAAATCTCAATAAAAACCATCTAAAACCAAATCGCTCATAAACGTCCAAAATCGATACTTTAAACAAACCCCATAACTATTACTCAAAACTCCAAAGCATGCCCTAAGAATTATTGGCAAGCTCACAGCCATAATAAATTAGGAGCAATTGTTGTTCCAATACCAAAATTAATAAACAAGTTCAATCAACAAATTAATGACGATGTTGAACACAAAAGAATATTGGGTGGTGATAGAAGTAATACTAGTTAAACTTTAGCAAACAATAAATTTCTAGATAAAAAATTGAGTTCTTCATTTTGTAATTTCATTTAAACAATATGGCCATGTTCTTAAAACTTCAAGTCTCCCAACCCTTTTGTAACTAGGATAGTACTAGAAAAAAGTACAAAACCTTCTTTGACTATGAAAGCTTAAAGCATATTGGCTTAGCTTATAAGCTAGTCAAATTTTTCTAAGATTATTTGGAAAAAAACACATTTGCATCACTTCTAAAATTGGTTTATGATAGGTTATTTACCTTGAATAGCTTCTTAACTCAATTTTCCTTTTCACTTCATTAATTAATGAATGAATTTTATGATATACCTTTCTTCAAAATCGTGTTCACTTTTGTTAAACACTGCATCAAGGCAGTGCGAGGATTATGAAATCTACAACATTACGGATTCCTTTTTCCTCGAGTAAAGTTTAGGGTGCAAGAGTACGGGGCGAATGAATACTAACTTGTGGTGAGTGCACTATGCACAAATTCTTCAAAGCGGATAATCTCTTGTGCTTTTTTTTTTAGGTAATCAGAAAATTTTATTAATAAAAAAAGAATACACAGGAAGTGTATTATCAAAATATACAGGAAATAAAAGACATGAAGTTAGGTAGTCCCTCAATAGGATTACTAACCGCGGCATTAAACCAAGTATACAAAGTCAGATAAAATAATTCTCTAATTTGCTTTGTAGCCCGTGCTTGGTCTTCAAAACATCGGTTCTTCATTTCCCTCCACATACACCAAACAATGCAACCCGGGATAAAGTTCCAAACAAGCTTGCTATCCTTATCACGAAGTTTTCTCCTTCATGTCCGCACCACGTCCTCAATACGTCTAGGTAACACCCAATCAAAATGTTGAGAAGCCAAAATACTGTTCCACAGCCAACGAACACCATCAAAGTGAATGAACAAATGGTCGTGTGTCTATCCATCACTCCTACACATATAGCACCACTCGGTAACATAAAAGCCCTTTCTTTGAAGGTTATCTATCGTTAATGCATGTCCCCTCATAACCGTCTACAATACAATGCTGCCCATTGAGGCAGTTTACATTGTCATACCATTTTCCAGGGGAATGAATTCTCCACAGATCCCAAAAGAGATCTAAAATATGAGTAACCAAAAAAATACCACTCTGTGTCAACCTCCATCGACTGCGATCCTCCTCTCTTACTCGAATTTGTACCTCATACAAATAAGATAAAAACGGTGCATAATCATCCAATTCCCAATCTTGTAGGGCACTCTAAAATGTAATGTTCCAACTATAACTCCCATTGTGGAAGGATAATCTCTTATACTTATTATACGTAACTATTGACAATTATAGAGCTTACATGCAAACCTTGAATAGTTTCAACACAAGAATCCATCAAGCAATATCGTGTAAATAGAATCAGTTAAACCCATAAATAGAATATACAATAATACCATGTCATCTACGTCAATGAGGGCCTTGCTGATTTCAATCATATCTCTTTAGATTATGAGCTTGCCCATGACAAACATAAATGTAAATTAAAAAAAAAAAAAATAAAAATAAAAATTCAATGATCAATGAATTTTCATCAATTATAGATAGTCCAAATACATGTAACTAACATGAAGACTATCTAATGTACCTAACTAGCAAACTAATCTAATTCCCTTGTCTAAATAAAGAGGATCGATCCCAGACACAGGGCTTTAGAGGCCAAATTCAATTCCTTCTCTTATACCACATCTGAGGGCAAACATTTTACGAGAGTTGCTCACACCTTATTGTCTCTGTCCAAAGCTATTGAATTGAATCAATCTCCAATCTCCGCTCTCCCCACGTTGGAATTTTATTTGTCCACCAACTCCATTCTTCAAAAAGCCAGCCAATCAACACGGGCAAGCGATAAAGGAGAGGGGTATACTCCCATAATTTCGGTTAGTGAATTTCTTTCTTGCCTTTCGTCTAAGTAGATCACCCATGCGGACTATCTAATGTACCTAACATGCGGACTATCTAATTTTTTTCCTTAAGCTACTGCATGTAAATGTCATAGACAAGCACATAATCTAAAGTAATCTTAATAAAATGCTAACTGAAATCAATAATACTCTCATGGACATAGATGGCACAATCATATATTCTATTTAAAGGTCTTGTTTTGAAATTCTCCAGGATCTAGATACAAACTCTCTACAATTGCTCATAGTTACATATAATAAGCATAATTGATTCTTCACTTCTTCGAAGTTGTGGGACTTTGTGCATACTATACTCACCCACAAGTCCCCCAAATTTCGACAGTGTGTGCCTTTGCCCTGCACTCCACTTGAGGAAAAAGTAACCCCCGATGCTATGGATTTCAAAATTCTCATGTTGCCTTGATGCAAATTTTGAACAAAAGTTAACACGATAATTGAAAAAAGACATATAGTCCCTATTTGGTCCGGATTAAAATTGATTTTAATCCAAGTCAATGTCAAACAATTAATATTAACTACATATTTCATATTTCCCACAACTTTTCAACCACGCATTTCTATCACAATCTACTAAAAATACACCCCTATAATAAAATTCATTGATTTTTCCCTGCTGCCTAGCACTATAAGTTTCTATTTAGAAACTGAAAGCTTAAGCATCACCCAATCAGCTCTTCCTCAAAAAATCTCTTGAAGAATTACAATAAAATTTACTACTATAGAATTACTTGAACTTAAAATAAACTGACTAGCAACTACAATGAGATTTTTTAAACATTTTACACACAAATTAGTGCTTGGGGGTGGATTCCCGGGCCTGATCCTGGGTGATGAAACATTTGAGCTTTTGGGAATATACTTGCTGACCCTACATTAATTATACTTCTCTACCTCTTAAAAACTAATAAACGAGCAATTGAAGATAGGAGAAGATATCAAGATACCGTTGCAGGCAAGTCGGAGAAGACTTGAAACATCTGCCCAAACAGTGCCTTCGCCCGAAGGAATCGAAGGGCTAATTGATACTTCAACAGCTCTCCCTCTCTCAGCTTCAATTTTCTCCGCCATTGATAACTTCACCTCTCCTCTTCTCCCTCTCTCTCTTAGCTGTGTGCGAAAGAGTGCGAATTAGAAACTTCGCATTTGACGAGAAACCCTATTCCGCTGATTTCAAGAACGAATTTGGTAGGTATGAACAATTTGTGCAGAATGTTCAATGTCTTATTGCCTCAGTCTGCCGCAATGCGAAGAGTCTCTTGTTGGTTTGGAATATAGGGCAACTTCGTTTTTTTTTTTATTCCTCCATCTTCCTTCTTATGAAAATTACAAATTCAGTCCCCAACCTTTAGTCTTGTAGAAAGTTAAATCCTGACTTTCCATCTATGACATTTTAATCATCGTTAATTCACTTTTGTTGCACTGATACCCTTGTATTTATTTTTTAAAAAAATGGAAAAGGTAAAGAAAAAGTAATTGAAAAAAAAACTGACCGTTGAAAAAGGAAAATTCCCAAAATTCTCTCGTTCCAGTTCATATCTCTTCTAGTCAATATAATACTATAAAACGCTCAAGAAAATGAATTTCTCAGATCTGAATGGACAAAATCAGCTTATCATTTTGTAATCCATGCAAATTCCATGAAGTTTGGTTCTTGTAATCTCATTCTTCATATTTCCGCATTTGTTTGTGAGTTTGATTTTACGTTTCGCAAATACAATGTCATCATCGTCTTCATCAGATCATAAAAATCTTCGAAGTAATTCTACGGCAATTTCAAACCCTAATTGTTCTTGCCAGCATCTATCGCAGCTCCGTTCGCAGTTAGGGCCCAATCCGTTCGGGAACCTTCAGGAGTGTATTCGAGTCCGCCCGCCGGGCCGCGCCGCCATCAGACGTGATCCACCGGGCGAGGTCGTCCAATGTGGCTCGTGTGGGCTTTTGCCACCGTGTCTTTACGCCTGTGTTTCATGCGCCATCGTCTCTTGCCGCGCCCACATGGCGACTCACGCAGCGGAATCTTCTCATTATGTTATGGTTGACGTCGACCGTGCCGAGCTCTTTTGCTGTGCGTGTGAAGACCAGGTGTATGATCGTGACTTCGACTCTGCCGTGGTTGCCGCCCAGTCTAACGCCGTCACGATAGAGATTGGATCCGCTGCCCAGCCGGAGAATTCCCACAAGCGGCGCCGCGTGGATTACAAGTTCTGGACACCGGATCTCAAGGAAAGGGCCTTGTTGGCGGAGAACTCACGACCCTTGCTACCGAGTGGACCCAGTGACTCACTGAGCCAAGACAGTTCGTCGGTGAGTTTAGTCGGTGGTGACTCGAATCTTCCATGGGGATTGAGAGGTCTCAACAATCTTGGGAACACGTGTTTTATGAACTCCGTGTTGCAGGCGTTGCTTCACACTCCGCCGTTGAGGAATTTTTTCTTGAGCGATAAGCACAACCGATTTTACTGTCAGCGTGAAAATAAAACCATTATTACGCGAAAGACTGAGCACAATAACAATAAGAATCCGTTGCTCTGTTTGGCATGTGATTTGGATGCAATGTTTTCGGCAGTGTTCTCCGGGGACCGGATACCTTATAGCCCTGCAAAGTTTCTATACAGGTCCGCCTTTGGAATGTCTTTTGTGCTTTCACCGAGATTAATATCGGGTTTTAGTAGCTTGTAATTTATCCAATAATGCTAGCTATTTTATAGTTGTTACAAAATTAGTTTGTATTCATTTTTTATGGTGGAAATATATTGGGTGTGTGCTTTGTTGGGTGTATCTGCCTAGAAGTGGAAAAGAAAAATACTGTTTAAATTATTTTTTGCTGGAATTTATGGAGTTATCCTTGTCATCATTTATTCTTATTGAGTTATTGGTGAATGGTGCATGAGAATAAAGATTGCATTTTATGGTAACGTTGTACCTCCATCTTGTTCTTTTTTCTTTATAATCTTACCCAAGTCTAAATTATTATTCATTAGCATATTAGCTTCCTATGGTGTTCCCTGATGGTAAATGGAGAAATGGAAATTATAACCTTGCTATGTTGGTTTTGTTTTGATGTTTAAATCTCCAATTTAAAATAGCTGGTCGTATGCTGTGATTTGTCATAATCATATTTGTAGTTCGTGCACTTTTGGTTTGTCCTTCTCCCAGTTTTAAAATTTGTTAATTAATGTTTGTCATGTTATCAAGTGGTTAGGTAAGTTATGCCAAGGTGGGTCCAAAGATGAAAATCTTTGTTACATTCTACACTCAAATGGTGGATGTACAAGTATGATATTACTTGTATGTTGCTCTATATCTCTGTGAATCTTGGGTATATATTCATTGTGCTACTATTTTTCATTACAGTTGGTGGCAGCATGCTTCAAACCTTGCAAGTTATGAACAGCAGGACGCACATGAATTTTTCATTTCTATGCTTGATGGCATTCATGAAAAGATGCAGAAGGATAAGCGCAAGCCCCATAGTCAAGGTAACTATGTTGCTACCAAATATACTGTTAATTGTCCTTATCTTGTTAGATATTGATGTAATCGTGAATCAGAATATGCAAAAACAATTGAGTGGTGAAGAAAGTATCAGTTCTGTTCAAAATTTTATTCGACGTGTGGTACGGGTCTTAGAACCTTGGCCAAGGAAATATTTCTTTATGACGTCGGTGGGGAAAATTTTAGCCTTAACTCTTTGGAAATCCTTCATTTAGGACCCATGCATAAATAGTGTAATGTTGCCCAACATTCTAAAGTCAAGTGGCTATCATAAAGATACTAGATGAATTTAGAATAATCTGTTATAGTGAGCTCTATTGTAGCTTTCAGGTAAAGTTTGTTTTTTTCCATATTTTATCATTGGAGACAAAATTTAACTTATTCTATATTCCTAGTGTCAAGTCTTGTGCAAGTGCTAAGTTCCAAGGAGATATGATCTTGAAGTTTCATATTAGGCTAGATTTTGTATGCAATAAATAAGATATTAAAGATGAAAAGAAGAGGAAGGGAGATTTGGTTAAGATTTGACACCTCTAAGACTCCAACTTCCTCTTGGTAAAGCATTTGCTTTTTTTTTCGACAGTCATTTTATCTATCTGATTACTTTTAAGTAATTATGCCGAGAGATCTTATGCCTCATAGTCTTGTCGTTTTAGATTGATCATGAGAACGTATGAAACTTCTTGGACAATTAGCAAAATATCGTAACTTGAACATTCTTAAGATGCGTCCTGTATCATTTTCTTCTCTAATCCATATCACATCTGATCTAGGTGTTCCAAAATTCTGGAATAGATAATGGAATTTTTAAATGCAGGATGCGTGTTTAGGTCTCCTTGTTGCCTTAGGCATTGAGAAGTGCTATCAGATATAGAGCCGTTATTTCAGACCTCAAGGTTGCCTTCAGCTTCACTCCAGTAAGTCTCATTTTCTTTGGTCTCTTGGCTTCAACATAAGGTTCTTCATGTGTCAAAACTAA
>CAIGRO010224284.1:0-18214 GCA_903798355.1 Fraxinus baroniana | reverse complement strand
GATGAACAACCTCCTTACTTGCATTTGCCTGGCTAGCCTGAGGCCGACAAGCAATGCCTCATACTAGACCGCATTGTTGGTGGCCTTAAATTCGAATCGCACTGTGTAATTCAACTTGTGGCCCTCGAAGCTCACTAGTGCCACTCCTGGTCCTGATCCTGCATCTCCAGCCGACCTATCCTTGAATAAGTTCTACGTGGAGGTCTNTGATCCTGCATCTCCAGCCGACCTATCCTTGAATAAGTTCTACGTGGAGGTCTCGATAGGCTACATTATTTCGTCTACTTCAAGGACATTGGCAAAATTTACCACGAAGTCTGCTAAAACCTGGCTTTTGATGGCTGTCATTGCCTTGAAGAGGACTTCGAACTCCCTCAATTTTACGCCCACTTTAACAATCTCCCTGAGGCATCAGGTTTTTGAAGCACTTGCCTAAGTGGGAAATTTGTTAGTACATGGATAGTGTAGGCTTGAAAGTAGGGCCTCAACTTTTGGGATACAGTGATCAATGCCAAAGTTAATTTTTCCACATCCGAGTAACAGGTTTCAGGTACTAGCAACGTCTTACTGATGTAATAAACGGGTAGCTGGGTTGAGCCCTTTTCCTTGGTAAGCACAGCGCTAATGTCTCCGTTGGAAATGACCAAGTAAAGATGTAGAGATTCTCCCAGATTGGGCTTCGAGAGGAGGGGGCCTACTCTAGGTGCTTTTTCAGCTCCATGAAGGCCTCTTCACACTTCTCGGCCACTGGAACTTCTTTCTCCCCTTCAGGACCTTAAAGATGGAAAGGTATTTGTAGGTGGCCTTTAAGATGAAGCGACTTAAAGCAGCTACACGACTAGTTAAGCTTTGCAATTCTTTTAGTTTTTTAGGAGACCTCATCTCGATCAGTGCCCGTATTTTCTCGGGCACTGCCTTTATGCCTCTTTGGTTGACCAGTACCCTAGGAACTTGTCTGATGCAACTCCAAACGCACATTTAAGGAGGTTTAACCCGATACGGTACCTTCACAAGATTTGAAAGGCTTCATTGTGGTGGGTTATATGGTCACTCACCTTCAAACTCGTGACAAGCATGTCATTGACATAGGCCTCCATCGTGTTATCGAGGAGATCGGTGAAATTTTATTGACGAGCCTCTGATAGGTGGCTCCGACGTTCTTTAATCCGAAAGGTATCATTTTATAGCAATAGAGTCCTCTATCCTTGATGAAGGATGTGTTCTCCTCATTTGATTATAGCTGGAGTAGGCATCCATGAAGCTTAGTGATTTATGTTCAGCAGTGGAGTCCACTACCTGATCTATCTTGGGAAGGGAAAATCTGTCTTTAGGGCAAGCTCTATTAAGGTCAGAGAAGTCAATGCACACCTTCCATTTTTCGTTATGTTTCTTAACTAAGACCGGGTTGGAGACCTATTTCGGATATAGGGCCTCCTAGGTGAAGCCATTTTTGATTAATTTTTGTACCTCTTCCTTCAGGGCCTCATATCTCTCTGGATTCAGAGCTCTTCTTTTAAAGTCTATACGGGGCATCTTCAAGATCAATTTTCAAATGGTGGCAAGTGACTTCGAGGTCAATACCAGCCATATCCTCATGCCTCCAAGCGAAAACATCCCGATTCTCACACAGGAATTTCTTAAGTCTTTCCTTTACTTCTGGCACTAGGCCCCTTCCCACCTGTAGTAGCTTGGTGGGATCTAGTGGGTCCAATGGGAAGCTCTCCAGCTCCTCCATTAGAGCTGTTTGGGACTTAGTTTCAATGATGAGGGTGTCGATCTCATCGAATGTAGGTGCTTGTTTGGGAATGTCTACCATGTCCATGTCGCTCGTTACCATGTTGACATCCCTAGGTTCAGCCTTTCTAACAGAGTTCAAGTAACATTCCCAAGCCCCTCTCTAGCCACCATTTACCGTTGCTACCCCATGTTCAGTAATGAATTTCATACACAAGTGGTGGATGGAGGTAACGGGCCCAGAAATACTCCATGGTAAGTGGACCTACTATCGACTATCAAAAGTTCCATGAAGTTTAAAGTCGATTGGGATGGCTCTCTCATCTCCACTACGAGTGTAATTTTGTCTCTTGGTGTTATGCTATCTCCAGCGAAGCCATACAAGGGATGGCGATGAGAGTCAGCTCGAGATCCTAAATCATTTAGTTGAACGTGGCTTCGAATAGAATGTTAACCAAGTTGACATTGTCCATCAACATCCATTTTAGCCCATTTCGAGACACCACGACCCTCACAGCAAGGGCATCACAATGGGGATAGTGGACACCTTTCGAATCTTCTTGAGTAAATACAATGGGAGGTGATTGATTTCTCCTGGAACTACTGTTCACTATTTAACTAGTTTAATGGAGGGTCTTTTGCCTCCCTGGCATAGTTCCTTCGAGGATTCAACCTACCTCGTGATCCTGAACCTCATCCTAGGCCTCGTCCTCTACGGGGAGACATGTTGCGTAGACTCAGTGAGTTGAGGGTTTGTCGGAGGCACATCTTCATAGGCCAACTTGGACACAGCGTTCAAAGTGGCAAGTGCTTGGGCCTAAACTAGGGGCAATTTAGTTGTCAGACTGGTTCCATTGGTTATCCATCAAATGAGAAATACCCCTTCCACGCTGCCTTTTCTGAGGCTGGAGGCCTCTGTGGCTCTATTTCTATGATCAATCAATTCTTCATTGATGATTTCCATTCTCGTCATTTCCAACAGAGCGTCGTAGGTAGTGGGATCTAATTTTGTACATTTCTCTAGAACAGGTATTCATATTAAGGCCCCCTCTTAATGCTAACAAGGCCTCACGATCGGTAACTTGGACGCAGTATGTCATTTCATCAGTTAAGTGGGATAAGAAGCTCTTTAGAATTTTTCCAAGCTGTTGCCTCATGTTTTGTAGACGTTGAATTAGGGCTTCTCTTTCCTTATTTACCGCGAACCCCTTTAGGAAAGTGCTTTTGAATTTCGGCCAACTTCTGATACTCTCAGGTGGTAACCTACTATACCAGATTTTAGCTGCTCCACTGAGAGTTAAGTGGAAAGCTCGGCATTTCACAGCTGGGGTGGCACCTCCCAGGCTCATGTGTATTTTGTAACCATTCAAATGCTTTGCCGGGTCACCACTCCCATCGTACTTTGGCATCTTGGGCATCACATAATGGTTTGGCACTTGGGCATTTCTCAATTCTCCCAAAAATGATAGATTATCATCGTCATCATACAAATCACACGATCGTTGGGGTTCATCTGAGTCATAGTTTTCATCTGTCTCATACCAGGGTGGCGGTGCAGATGGGCCTGTCGATTTGTTGCATCCTCGTCCCTCCTTTGATGCCTATGCCTAGATAAAGTCGAATCATCTCAATGTCGAGGCTCAAGAGAAAGCAGAAACACTAAACAATTAGATAAAGTTTCAACACTGAAGCACTACTTGTTCAACTGAAGCTCCGAAACCTATACCTCAAACCAAGGCTCAATAAAGCAAAATCTGAAGCTCAACTATGACAAACGATGACCTACAATTGAAGATCTTAAAGTGCATAAGATCCTCTTGGAATGATTTAGTCGACAGCTGCAATTAGTACAAAGAGTTAATCAGGTTAACACAGGGCATGTGTTGGCCGCCTTCTTCAGAAGCATTTAATGTGCCAAAGCTAAAACAGTAAAAAATCAGCCTATGAGGTGATGTTTCGATCGAGAAGATAATGCCATGTGTCCCCTCATCCAATGGTTATTATTGTACATATAATACTATAAATAAATCCTCTTAATCTCATAACATGGGTTGAAAAAATGGGAGATCGATAACACAAACATACTTTATCTTTGATGTTCGGATTTTAAAGAAGAACATTGTGCAATTTCGGTGTCTATTTTGTTTCTTTGTTAATCGTTCATTATCGTATTTTGTTGTTCTTTTCTTTACCGGATCCCGAACATATTTGTCTCGTGTCAAAAGTTTTTCCCACCTTCAAACTCAACATTTTCGACTAGTAATCTATCAACATGTGTCGGAACTAGATTGCTAAAATGTGAGTGGGCCAATATACGTTGGCGTATTTTTTTGTGGTCAACAGATTGGCGCTGCCGTGGGAAACATTATTTAAAACCACAAACATCTTAGTAGAAAAACTTTGCTGGGAAAGAGTTGGGCATCCCCCTTGAAAAATGATTTGTTCTTGAAAAAAACAAGAGGAACCCCAAAAGTTTGAGGACAATAGCGTCTTTAAAAGGAAATGAGCTCCGACCGTGAAGTTCTTCCTAGGAGGGTAAGGGAGAGTCCTACTGAAGAGGTTCTGCCAGTGGCCACCCCAGCGGGTCCGCGCTAACCTCACCAGTATTATAGGCGTGGTGGGATAAGGCTAGTTAACCAACCTACCCGGGTGGTAGTAACCATGGCTACCAACAAGAGGAACATCACCCACCAAACATGGTCATGCAAGAACTTTTCACGCAAATGCAAGGTCGGAGAGGTCCTCCAATTCCCCCTTATGCAACACATTATCCTCATAAGGATGAGGTCCAATGTCAAAGGGTTCCATCCCCTAGGCGAGATCAAGATGTATCCCACTTTGTAAAGAAAGTGAAAGTAGATGTCTCCTTGAATTATGCTTCCAGCCGACCAACCGAGGCCTAGGTGGACATGGAGGGCGTTTTTCCCCCCCAGTATGAACCCAAGTATATGCCACATAGGTCTATATGTATTTAATAAGATCATCCCAATAGGACCTAGGCATAGGCCATCCCAACCATCACTTGCAACTAGAAATTGGCCTTAGCCACCACCTTTTGAAACTCAACAGCTGGAGGAAAGGCAAGGATATGCCCTCCAAGTTGCAATGCCTAAAAATAGGAAGCATAGGAGGGAGAAGGTTCTGATCAAACAGGCCCATCACATCTTCCACTAAGATATCAAGTTGATGAAGAGGACTCGGATGATCCCCAAAGATCATTCGACTTAGACGACGACGATGAATTTTTTTTTCACAAGAATTGAGGAATGCACCAATCCCAAGCCATTATGTGCCACCAAAACTACAAAAGTATGGCGGAAGAAGTGACCTGGATAAACATTTGAATAGTTATAAAACACACATGAGCCTGAAAAACGCCTCCCCCACCGTCAAATGTAGAGTCTTCCACCTCACTTTGAGGGAAGCAGTCGAGATTTGGTACAGTAGGCTGTCCTATGAAGTATTCAGAGCTGGCTACAATTTAAGAATACGTTCCTGAAGAGATTTGTCGTGAGCAAAAAGGGAAAAGCTCCCATCCTAACGCCTTCAAGACATGAGACAATAGTCTGGAGAAATATTGAAAAGTTTCCTAGCCCTTTTCATTGAAGAAATAACATGTTGTGAGGTTACTGATTGGAAAGCGTTATCCATATTGCGACGCAGTTTGAATATGAACACCATATTTTAAAGCGATGTGTAAAATCAGAACCCTAACACGAAAAGATGATGAGATAAATCATCAATGAGGAATTAATTGACCATCAGATAGAGCCGTAGAGGTCTCCCACCTCTACAGAGACAACATGGGAGAGGACCAACCTCTCACCGAATGGACCACCAATGGAAATAGGTTGGAAATGAAATTGCTCCCAGCATTGGACAATCATTTACCACGGCTACACTGAACGCCATGCCCACGTTGGCTTGTAAAGATGTGGAGCCCAAGACCAATGCACGGTATATTGAATCCAAACAGAGGGCTCCTCAAAGTGGACGAGATCGAGGGCGAGGTCCAGTACCTAGAAATGGGCTGAACATTCCTATTATTTTTACCACCATTCTTATAACCATGATATGGTAGATTGTAGAGAAATTGCTCAACATCAAAGACATGAACGTGCAGAATGACCAAAGAGATGTCCGCTCCCATGGACACGTCCCCACCAAGGCAGGATCATAGGCTTAGGTACGAGGATGTAACTCGTCATCGAGAGCCATCTCAACGACGAAGGAGGACCAACGATAGAGAAGGGCCTAGGGAGGGACATCGACAGCATAGGAACCCTCCGACAAATATGGAAGACGCTCCAATCCATGAAATTGATACTATTTTCGGAGGACCTTATGTGGGAGGTGAGACGTGGAACTCTCAAAAGAACTACGTAAGAGAGGCTAGAATTCCCCCGATGACAAGTTACATAGTGGATAACATTTCACAATGGAGACCCTTGCCCTCCATATCTTTCACTCAGGTAGATACCGATGGAATACCCTATCCTCATTGCGATGCTCTTATGGTAAGGGCAGTTCAGGCCCAAAATGAGTTAAAACGGATGTTGGTCGATAAGGCACTCCGTCAATTTCCTTTTTTGTGGCCACCTTTAACAAATGATTGTTGATCAGGTAACCCCCATCACAACCCCCTATATGGCTTTATCGGGGATAGCATCATCCTATGGGGGAAGATCAGCTCGCCTTGGAGATGGGAGAGTCACCTCAAATAACTTTAAATTTCATGGAATTCTTGATAGAAGATAGCAGGTCAGCCTATCACGGGATGCTAGGTAGGCCCACTCTGAAAGACTTATGGGTAGTCACCTCCCTTCACCATCTGTGCATGAAGTTCTCCACTGAGCAAGGGATTGCCACTATGAAGGGTGACCAAAGGAGAGCAGAGAATGCTATTTGAATTCTATAGGAAAGGTCGAGTCAATGGACGTGAACATGGTACTCGTGGACATCCACATGGTAGATGCTTAAGAACAAAATCCTGGGCAGGAAGAAGTAAATACGACAGATGCCGTTGAACGGCTGACCATGTCCGATAAATTGGATCCTCCTATCATTGAATCTGAATCCTAGACTACACTAGCGAAAGACCTTGAAAGTTTCCCAATGGACCCCCAAGACCCCAACAAAAAATTGTAAGTGGGAAAGAACCTATCACCGAAGGCCAGGGAGGAATTAAAGGGTTTTTTCTATAAGAACCTTGATGTTTTTGCTTAGAGGCACGAGGATATGGTAGGCATTGACCCGAAGGTCAGCTACCACCACTTGAAAATTGATCCAAAGGTTATCCCTGTACAAACAAAAGAGGCGGGCCCTCAACCTAGAAAGATATGAAGCCTTAGGAGGAAATATAGAAGTTGATCCAGAATGGATTTATCAGAGAGGCCATCTACCCAAGATGGGTCTCCAACCCGAAATTAGTAAAGAAGCATAATAGTAAATGGAGGGTGTGCATAGATTTTTCCAATCTTAACCAAGCTTGTCCAAAAGATAGTTTTCCCCTCCCGAGATTGACCAACTTGTGGACTTGACTGCTGGGCACGAGCTCCTAAACTTTATGGATGCCTACTCAGGCTACAATCAAATTCCCATGCACCTGATTGTTGAGGAAAATACATTTTTCATCACTGATAGAGGTCGTTATTGCTATAAAATGATGCCCTTTGGGTTAAAAACGTCGGTCAAAGGCTCATTAACAAGATGTTTGTCAACCTCATCTGTAATACCATGGAAGTCTACGTGGATGACATGTTGGTAGAAAGTTTGAAAGCAAATAGTCATGTGAAGCATTTGAATAAGACCTTTCAAACTCTTCGAAGGTATAGAACGAGGCTGAACTCTCTTAAATATGGATTTGGGGTTGCTTCTGGCAAATTCCTAGGGTATATGGTCAATCAAAAGGGAATAAAAGCTAATCCAGAGAAGATTCGGGCACTGATTGAGATGAAGCCACCACAAAGACCCAAGGACGTGCAAAGTCTAATTGGACGAATAGCGACTCTAAGCCGTTTCGTATCCAAAGCCACTGATAAAAGACTCCCATTTTTCAAAATATTAAAAGACGGTAGATTTCAAGGGATAGTGAGTGTGAAGAGACTTTCCAGAGGTTGAAGAAGCTCCTATGGGCAGGCCCCCTTCTCTCAAAGCCCAAGTCTAGAGAGGTTCTACAACTCTATTTGGTTGTTTTTATGAGGCGATCAATGCGGTTCTCATACAAAAAGAGCCTCTAATTGCCTATCTATTACGTGAGTAAAGCACTTCTAGCATCGAAAATTAAGCACTTCTAGCCTAGCTATCTACTGATTATAGCCTCCAGGAAATAAGGGCATATTTTCAAGCTCACACTATACATGTGCTAACCCACTCAGGCAAGTGCTCCAAAAACCTAACGCCTCAAGAAGATTGTTGAAATGGGTTGTTGACCTTAACAAGTTCAATATTGTCTATAAATCAAAAGTGGCCATCAAAGGTCCTGCCCTCGCCAATTTTGTTGCAAAATGTCCCAGAGATGGAGGAAATAATGGAATATACTGAGCCTTCCACTTGGAGTTTATTCATAAATGGTTCATATGGGAAAATGGGCTCAAGCGCGTGTGTGGTCTTAATCAGCCCTAAGGGACACGAACTTAATTGTGCAGTAAGGTTTGGGTTCAAAGCCACCGACAATACGGTCGAGTATGAAGCACTGTTAGCTGGCCTGAAGTTACCTAAAGAAATGTAAGCAAAAAGGTTGCCCGTTAATAGTGATTCCCAGCTAGTAGTTAGCCGAGCTAATGGCAACTTCACCGCAAAGGAAAAGCCATGGCCACCTACCTCAAGTTGGTGATGGACCTGCTCCCAACTTTTAAAAAAATTGAACTAAATCAGATTTCTTGCATTGAGAATGCTCATGCTGATGCTTTATCCAAATTAGGTAGTAGCAAAGATTCTGAGCTACTAACAGTAGTACCGATCTACCATCTCTCGGAACCATCCACTTCTAAAGTAAAGGAAATGATGTGGGTAGATAGGAGCCTACGAGGATACAACCCACAAGGTCTTTTCTTCTTAAGGATCAAATTCTCCCTATTGACAAGGAAGAGGCTTATAAACTCAGAAGAAGGGTAACCCTCTTTGTATTCGAGGATGACGTGCTCTATAAGAGATGTTTTCTATGCCCCACCTCCGGTCCATCGGGGAGGGATAAGTTACCTACATCCTTCGTGAGATATATGAGGGAGTGTGCGGCAATCACGTCGGAGGGCTTTCATTGGCACAAAAAGTGTTTCGACAAGGGTACTACTGGCCTACTTTGAAGAAAGATATTATTCAATTTTTACGAAAATGCAATAAATGCCAACGCTTCTCTCCCATCCAGAGATAGCCCTTCCAGGAGCTAATAGTAGTGTCCATCCTCAACCGTTTACCAAATGGGATATTGACCTTATAGGCTTTCTACCTAAAGGTAGGAGCAGCACAAGCTTTACAATTATTACCGTCGACTACTTCACAAAATAGATTGAAGCCGAACCTTTAGCAAAAATTACAGAAGCCAACACTTCCAAGTTCTTATGGAAAAACATCATTTGCCGGTTTGGAATTCCCCTATAATTGTCTCTGAAAACGGGCGTCAATTTGACAACAAAAAGGTCAGGGACTTGTGTGAAGAGCTCAAAATCAAAAAGCATTTTTCAACACCTCACTACCCTCAAGCAAATGGACAAGTGGAAGCTGTGAACACAATCGTAAAGTATGCCTTGAAGAAAAAGCTTGATGCCTCTAAGTAAGCGTGGTGGACAAATTGCCACAGTTGTTATGGACAATCAGGACTACGAGTTGAACCTCGATAGGAGAAACCTCATTCACAATAATTTACGATGCAGAGGCAATGAGCCCAATGGAAGTTGGTTTACCCTCTCCCCATCGGTTACAATTTTACGAACTATCCAACGATGAGTTGAGTAGATATGAGCTGGATTTTCTTGATAAAAGAAGGGATAAATCCCAAATAAGGCTGGTCTCATATCAGAGGAAGATGATTCGTTACTACAATGCAAAGACTAAGAAAAGGTCCTTCTAGGTGAACGATCTTGTGCTTCAATGAGTGTTCATATCCTCTCGAGAATCGAGAGCAGGAACTTTGGGTCCAAATTGGGAAGGACCATATCGCATTAAAAAAGCGTTACGACTAGGGACTTATTGGATAGAAGACCTGATTGGGAAAGTACAATCGCACCTTTGGAACGTCGAATATCTTAGAATATATTATCAATCAACGGGTTGTAGCTGGAAGAAACCTCCCAGCCTTCTTATATATTTTTGGAGTTCAATGAAATGATGCTGTTAACTGAAATGCATACAACACAATCCTTACATGACCAGGCTGAGCGTCAAGAGGGAAGCCTCCACATGGATGCACCATCCACCATGTGGGAAAGCGTAGGCATCTCGAAAGGAAAGACCTAATCCCAACTAGGATTACCTCATTGATCTTCCGAGACGTACAATACAAACCTCCCATGAAGACACTGAATGTCATGGGAAAGGCCTTTACATGGATGCAACATCCACCATGTGGGGAAACGTGAGCACCTTGAAATGGAGGATATGATCCCAACGAGGATTATCTCATTGATCCTTCGAGACGTACAACACAAGCCTTCCATGGCGAGGCTGAACGTCATGGAGGAAGCCTTCACATGAATGCACCATCCACTATGTGGGGCAGAATAGGCACCTCGAAATGGAGGATCTAATTCTAATGGGGATTATCTCATTGATCTTCCTAGGCATTGTAACACAAGCCTCTCATGACGAAATTGAACGTCATGGGGAAAGCCTCCACATAGATGCACCATCCATCATGTGGGAAAGTGTGGGCGCCTAGGAAGGGAGGATCCGATCCCAAAGGGGATTACCTCATTGATCTTTCGAGGAGTACAACAAAAGTGGTTATGAGGCTGAACGTTTGAAAAGGGAAATAAAATTCAAGTTTGGATTATTCAAGTTCAAATTATTCAAATTGTTGCTAAAGTACTTCTACTTATTCAAGTTCAGATTCAACTTATTAACTTCAGATTGCTAAAGGGCTATAACTTATTCATAATTAGCTATATATATATATATATATAAGTTCCTATTTTATGTAGATGGTGGCAGGGAATCCAATGCCTTTGCAACTAGTGCTTCAGCAGTTGTAGCTTCCTGGCCTGAGGCCTCATCTTCCAAAGCACCCTCTTGGTCCTCCTCAACTGCATCATCATCAGGAGTTTGAGGTATTTCATCCAAAAACTCCACTCTAATTTCAGAAGCATTAAGTTCTAGGTAAAGCTTTCACATCCTCTCCATTACTTCGACACAAGCGAACCTCCACCAGTAAACGCCGAAATGCTAATACTCTTCAGTTAAGTTGAAGTTTACAATATATTCTTTAATCGCTTCTTCCCCTACCTTCAAAGTATCAACCTTTGAATGCTCTGCCTCCTCCAACATAGTATTTTATTTGGGTTTCTAAAAAATTATTATCGTCCTTGAGCCACATTATCTCCAAGTTACCCTTCTCTAAGGCTTCGGATGTCAACTTCTAATGATTGTTTGAGGTTTCGACCTTCTTTGTCAAGGAGGCCACCTCACACTGGAACTCATGAACTTCCTTCTTCAGAGCCTTGATCTCTACCAATGCAAACTCTAACTTGGCTGCCTCTTCAGTTCATTGGGCCCTTAGCTCTCCCGCCTCTGCGTTTATTTTCTTTATTTCCTCAGGCAAGCTTCTCCTCAGAGTCCCGATTGCGATTTTGAATGTCTTTAAGGACCTCTTGACACTCCATTGCAACTCCCAGGGTCCTGGCACTTTGACTCACAAGTGTGACCGTGAGATCAACTGCATCGCAGGTGGAGACGTAACCCCTCCACATTTTAATCTAGAACTTGGCACCACAGACATGATCAAGCAACATCTCAATTAATGTTGAGGTGATCTTGTCATCTTGCCCCTCTAGGAACCTCCTAGATTTCCCTGGAGTCCTCGCAATTGGGGCATTCTTCTTAGCAGCCTCAGAGGTCTGTACTATCTCCTTAGCAGCCTCTTCATTAGACCTCACCTTCTAGGCCTTAGAAGCATTAAATGATGTTTGCATCAACTTGAGAAGCGAAATTGACTTACCACTTGGGATGACAGTAGTCTCGAACTTCCTAGGAGAGGAGCCACTTCCATGGGTCAACTTTCTTTTCTTCTGGGCCTCCTCCATTTTGCCCTTACTCTTATCTCCCTGGGTCTCCTCCTCATCACCTTTCTCAACATGCTCTTTCCTGAGGTGCTCAAGTTTTCCTCCCTGTGTTTAACACCACCAATGGAGGGCTGCAACGCTATGGAGTTTACAGTAGAAATTACCTTCAAAATTGAGGCCATGTCTGGCGTGGGGGTACTTTTCTTCCCCAAATCATCTACAGACAAGACGTTAACAATTAAAACATGCATAACATAGTGCCACCTATTGACCCCAAGAGATTCAGTTCTTACCCTTCGAGGCCATTAGTCCAAAGTCGATGAAAAACTTGTTTATGTCAATTAAACGATCAAAGTAGCGCGACTTCTAAGGACGTCTATAAATATCCTCAATCACGTCCCATTCTGCTTGGGACAATTCAAAGAGAAACCCTGCATCTACAACAAAACAAATAAAGATATTAAAATGTAGACCTACTGAAAGATGACAAATCTAAAGGTGAAGTACTCACAAGCTTCAGAGTACTGGGTCGGTATAATCCAGGCTGGGACTTTGTCTACCTCAGCCATTTGCCATTTTTCCCTCGCCCAGAACTAGGACTCTTTCTATCCTTTGATGGAAGAAGGAAGATCTACTACGAAGGGAGAATGAGCCCCCAAGGTATCATGTAGCACCAACCCTTAGACTCTCCCTTCCTAAGTATCCTAGGTTGGAAGAAGGTCTGGAAGACGTGGAGGGCATGTCCTCACTCGTGGAGGTTTCCTTCCATAGGAAATATGCCTCGACCAGCTGGCTATACCCATTAGGTAGTAATTGGGTGGGAGCCAATATGTGACCTCAGTACCGCCCTAAAAAAGGGTGCAAAGGCAGATGCATACCTACTTTAAACATGTATCCACTAACAGCCACATATCCCGGCCTCAGATAATAAACTCGTTTGTGGGCTTCAGGCACTAAGAGTTCTATAGAGTCAGGGATCCTATACTTGTCCCTAACTTCAAATAATTTTTCAGATGTCACCACAGAAGGTACCGAAGAAAGAGGAAATAATTGGAAAAGTTTGAATGTCAAATACAAAGATTTTGCAAAAAGTGGAAACTAGCACGTGAGATGTACCTTTTATAGGGGAGAAGGATGATGCTCAATCATTGGATCTATGTATGTTTCATCTGAAGCTCCATTTGTGATCGCATCTGAGGCATTGAATTCAAACAGTTGTTTTATTCATACCTCAAATTAACACGTATTTCTCACACACAAGCTTCGGTGCGTCGCCTCAAAATACGATAGCATAATCATCATTGTGCATTCAATAAGTAACGGCTGGACGTGTACTAGAAGTTGTAACGCTACAGTTGTCTTTTCTTGGAAATATGCAAAAATATCAAATCATTGGCACAATTCTCAACTACATACATTATTGACAACCACTCAAAGGAGGTTCAGCAATTCACTGCTTCGACACTATAAACAAAGTTCACCGCGATAAAAAGGAGCTTCAGCAGTTCACCACTTTACTGCTTCAGTTAAAAAATGTAAAATCCCCTCTCTGTCTCAACGGATGTCCCATTCACCTCTCTGTAGCGTGCACAAATCAAAAGTCCACGCATGACATAAATGACCATACACAGACTTGGGGAATTATTGTTGGGTCCAAATTGGCATAAGCTCAATTGGCTAAAACCCAATGCCCAAAAAGTAAAGAAATGGTCGAAGCACATTTGTAGAGGTGCATCGGCCAAAGCCTAGAAATTTCGAGGCACCATTGCCCAAAGTCTAATGTATCTCCAAGGCCCAAAGCACCTCAATGGCGAGGCTCAAGAGAAAGCAAAATTACTAAACAATTTGATAAAGTTCCGACGCTGGAGCACTACTTGTTCAACTGAAGCTCCGAAGCCTATACCTCAAACCGGGCTCAATAAAGCAGAATTTGAAGCTCAACTATGACAAATGATGACCTATGATTGAAGATCTTAAAGTGCATAAGATCCTTTTGGAATGATTGATTGGACAGCTGCAATGAGTAGAAACGGTTAATCATGTCAACACAGGGTATGGGTTGGCTGCCTTCTTTAGGAGCATTTAATGCGCTACAAGCTAAAACAGTAAAAAATGATGCCTTTGAGGTCGTGTTTCGATCGAGAAGATAATACCACGTGTCCCCTCATCCAATGGTTATTATCGTACATATAATAATAATAATAATATATCATATTAGTGTCATAACAAGGTTAGAAAAATGGGAGATCGATAACACAAACATACTCTCTCTTTGATGTTGGGATTTTGAAGAAGAACATTGTGCAATTTCGGTGTCTATTTTATTTCTTTGTTAATCGTTCATTATCATATTTTGTTGTTCTTTTCTTTACCGGATCCCGAATATATTTCCCTCGTGTCAAAAACTTCTCCCACGTTCAAACTCAACGTTTTCGACTAGTAATCTATCAACGCGTGTCGGAATTAGCTTGTCTAGCGCGAGTGGGCCCCATATCTGTTAGCACATTTTTGTGGTCAACCGTTAATTTAGCCGAACATTATTTATTTGATTTCTTTTAAGGATAATAACTCCCTATTTGAGCTTCATTAAATTGAGATTTTGAGATAAAATATGTTTTAAAATAGTGAATTTTTTTGTACAATACGTGATTAAAAAATAAGGAAATTTTTGATTCTATATGTAACAATATTTGTTGAAAGAATGTGTGGTTGGAAATGAATTTTTCTTTTTAAATGTATTTTTATAAATTGAAGCCTTTGGGCTAAAATAAGAGAAAATCAAGAGGATTGAAAATATTGAGTTCCTTTAGTAGCTTCAATAAAGTCCAATGGCTTAATTATAAAATTAATTAAAAATATAAATGGTGTACACATTACTTGGTTAGTTGACCAAACGTAAAACTGGAAATTTTAGTTTAATAAAAATCAAAATTTGGATTTTGACCATACATGGTATGTTTGATCATATACTTGAAAGAGTTATATGCTACCATAGAATTTAAGTTTTTAGTTTTCAAGACACTAAAATAACCTAAACTTTCTTGAATAAGGAAACAAAACTTACTCAAATCTAATTTAAATACTTTGGATTTAGAGATTTTTCATAACAAGTTTTCTTCATTTTTAAGAACTAATTGGTCTTGTGTTGTGTTTTTAAGTAGGTCATTTTTTGGATTCTTGTTCGATATTGATGTCCACTCATCAGGTATAATATGAACCTGGAGAATATTAAAGAAGACTTAAGGGTTAGATGCAAATTCAAGAAAGTCAAGCAACTCAAGATTACTCATCAAATTGGAGATTCAAATAAATGTATAACCCAGATGAAATTAATCACGTGATAGGTATTCCACTTTAAACATCCATATGATTAACCATTTATATATGCAACAAGGGGTGGATGCATGACTTTAAAATTAGGGGGCACAATCGAACTTGCAAAGAAATTGGAAGAAATTTTACAATCGAAAATTTACGTCCAAAAAAAATCATATCCCATGTAATTTTGCATCTGAAAATGTCATATACCCGAAAATTTACATGGTATATGACATTTTCGGATGCAAAATTTCGAAAATTTTGACTCACGACATATTTTTAACTATTTTCGATATATGTTTGAATTATTCGATATGCCCATAATATAGTTTTTGAAATAATCTTCAAAATGACATAAGCAATATGTAAATTCGATTAGTGTACAATCATCAAAATTTTTTTAAAATTAGAATATTATCGAAATTCAAATTTATTTTGATTTTGCCACTGTTTAGTGGAGATTAAAATCAATTTTTTAGTAAATTTTGATGAAAGTTAAACAGTTATGGATACCATAAAATATGTTATTAAAATTAATTGTTAACTTTGATTTAGATTAAAATTTAGATTTCAATCGATATAAAGCATGATTTTATAATAAAAAGAATCTCAAAAGTTGGGGCACGTGTCCCCAGGACCCCCTGGGTCCGCCCATGTTGCAACATAGTGACCTAGAAAAGATTTTTCTTCTGACTGCAAGAGATTTTTGGATTTTACGTTTTTCAAGACATAATTTCCAACAGATTTCGCTCCGAAAATTTAACCAAATGACATGCTTTAAGTGTTATATTTTAGTTTATTTTTATTTCCTCAATTGTCCAATACATTTCTTAATCCCTTGTAGTTTTGTTACTTTCTCATTATGAGATAGAGTGCTAAAAGTTGGAATGATTGATTAGGTTAACTTTAACCTAACTAATTTTAATGTTTGCCTTTTTATTCTCTTCTAAATTTGAATGAGTAATTTTCATGTTGTGATTGTTGTGTCATTAATGTCTTTCATTTGTTTGATCATCAAATGTTTGTTATTGATTTGTATAATCTCTAAGAGTTTATTGTACATTTTAGGTCTGGTAGCAAGCACTCTATATTACAATAGGAGATAGAGATATACTTGGAGTTATAAATGGATAGGATATGAATCAAATCTGCCCATATCTGATCCGATAATACAACGAATATTTTATTGTTAAACCCATATCCAATTTGCTATGTTATCTGATATCTTATCCGAGATTGAATAAATTAGAAAGATAAAAAAAAATTATAGGAAAAATTACCTAGAAACCTACATTTAAAGATTAATTTTTATAAAAGATGGAGATTATTTTAAATTTCATATATAGGGTGGTAATTAGGTTTTAATGATTATAATTAATAAAAGTTTAATAAATTAGGTTTTACACACCTACCAACCCCATTCATTTCAAACCCTAAAAATATTTTCTCTCCCCACTCATTCGCTCACTCATCTCCACCATGTCGATGATCGAGACGACGATCATGAACTACTAGAAGTGGAGGCTGTTGTGCATCGATGAAATAGTAATTTCCGTGCGGTAGTCTGGTACCATTGTGTTTTCCAAAGAGTTGGACCCAATTGGAGTTGTTTGCCCTTGCACATTAGTATTACTATGAACAGAAGAACTTGGTGGTTCAATTGGTCTCGATATAGCATGTGGGGTTACTGGCATCGGTAGTTCAATAATTGACTTTACCACAGTAAACTTAGTAGCACTGCGTATGGCCGGGTCATGGGATTCAAAGGCATTGTTACTCCCTAACAGGTACGAGAGGCTATGGAGGTGGTGGCATTCACTATGCGCGTTGATTTCGCCGAGCGCAGCGGTAATAGGCTATAGGTGGTGCTGGACGGCCCTGTGAGTGTCATGTAGTTGATGTACGTGAAAGGTGAAGGGAACGATGCTCTTGCCTTTAGTAACACTGTGTTGACGTGGCTATGGGGATAGTGCAATAGCGGCGACTTGCTGCTGCTGCAAGTAGCGACGTTGCTGTTGTTGAGGTGCGCACGAACACCACCTTTGTTGGTGGTTTTTTAATATGATTGGGGTGGTTTACGCTGTGGGTAGATTGTTGGTGGGTGATTTTTTTTTATCAGATATGTTGTTGAGCTAGAGTTTTGGGATGGTTGTTGCTATTTTGTAAATGTTGGCGGTGATTTTATTATCCGTGGTTCATTGGTGGTTCTGTTGGTGGTGATGTAGGCAATGATGGTTTTGTTGCTAGTGGAGCATGTAGTCGTAGTGAGGTTGTGCGCGTTTCTTGACATTTTTAGGAGTGTAGTGGTGCTAGAGTGGTGTGGCTGCAAAAAATCGAGTGTGACCAAGTTTATCTTCATTGTGACTGCATGTAACTAGATTTAAGTTAAATGTGAGTGTATGCGACTTAGTTACATACATTCACAAATTAGATTAACATGTCCACAGTCAGTCACACTGAAGACAAATTTGGTTATAGATAACACAAATTAGTGAAGGTAGTATTTATGATTGTAAATTTGAGTTGAAGGTCGTAGTGGTGGTGCATTGAAGGTGGTGGTGGATTGTGGAACTGGTCTGCGGGGTGTGTAGATTTGTTTGTGGTGATCATATGTGATCAAGTATGTGTTTAATAAGATTGGTTGTGAAAAATACTTTGTTAATTGTAACCGATTGTGGTTTGGGTCACATACTGTAGCGACCGAGTACTTTTAAAGAATATAAAATTATTTTTTCAAAAAACGTGTCGCTAAACCTTAAACCCTAACATTAAGGTAAAAACGCGTTCGTCAACCCGTTACAATCAAATTTGAATTATTTCAAATTGAATCATTTTCGAATAATTTTTAAATTAACGATTTCTTAGTATTTCGTTTTAAAGTCAAATTATTAAGTCCAATTTCCCAATCCATTTACGTAGTAGACCCAATTCTATAAGTCCAAATCGAA
>CAIGRO010224141.1:0-10777 GCA_903798355.1 Fraxinus baroniana | reverse complement strand
TTTTTTTTTTGATAACCCTGGATGTCCGGACCAGCTTGCGCGCACCTTGACTAATCCCATGGAGCCCTGAAGTTTACAGTCGGTACTCACCTCAGTGTCTTGGGACTCGAACTGGTAACCATTGGGGAGCAAACCATAACGAGGCGAAAATCAAGATAACTTAAATCATTTATAAGGGACAGCCTCCATGCATCGCCTGCATGAACATACAAAGTTTCTACTGTTTTCAGAGAGTATTCTTATTTCCAAGTTCAGCACCTTTACTGTTTAAAGGATTTATTAATTCAATTCCCAGTTTGAAGGATTCATTTCGGTTCCACTTACTATTTCAACGAAAAGGACAAGGAGAGATAGAGAGAGGGGTAGGGATAGGGTTAGGGCGGCAGTTGGAATTTAGAATAATCTAGTTTAAACCTATGGCCTGCAAACAAATTATTAAACGTAATATTCTGCACAGTTTAGCCTTGAAATTTATATAATTGTAGAATTTTCTGGTTTGTCATTTTGCATTTGTCTTTCTTCTTACTTGGTCCTCTCCCTTGTTGCCTATTGTAACATCACTACAATCTTCAATTCTATAATCTGTTTCTGCATTTGTTTTTTCCTTTGTCCAATTCCTTAATATCTACCAATGAATGCTATTTGTAGCATCAGCATTTCAATAATTCTTTTCTTACTTCTGTTGATCTGTTTCACTGTTGTTTAAAGATCTTAACCAAGTCAATCCACCGCCTTTATGGTGACGAGTTTTTGGAGAAAAAGCGCTGTTTTCAGTGTTGTGGGTTCGGTTGAAGGAATTTTTATTACCAAAAAGCAGCTTAAAGGTAAAAATCTTTTGCCTCTGTTCTGCAATTGTTCTTGGTTACACAATTTTTGGGGTTTAATTTTGTCATCTCATGAGATTGCAGAATGTTTCAATTGTTAAAGATGGATGTTGCGTGAATTATGATTTTCCTAGAAAAGTTTAGATTTGTGTGTTAATATTTTAATAAAATATGAAAACGTCGAATTCGGTTGAGCATGGATAATTAGAAACACAACTTTCCTGGTGTTACTGAGGAGAGTTCGAAGATAATCTACAGATTTTGAACCGTAGAAATGACAGAATTTAATGCTATATGCAAGGTAGTTGTGTGTCAAAATATTTATTTCGGAAGTAAGTGAAGATATAATTAGAAAAATAAGTTTTAATTTTGAACAAAAATGGTAGAAACATATTTGGCCTAGAAGTAACTTTTAAGCTTAGCCGAACATGCTCGAACAGCGTCCTAAAGATCTGAAAAAGTAATTGCATTTAGTATTTCACGATTAAGCATTAATCTTTGAACTCTTTTGTGGAAATAGGCTCCAGCAAGGTTTGAAATTGAATCAAAATGGCAATGTCTTTGGAGGATCTTCTTGCTGCGGAAGGGTTTAAAAGAAAAGCAAAGATGATGCCCAGACATTCCGTCAGCTCAGATGGAAGAAGTATACCTCTTTATCCACCACGAGGTAAACATGAATCCAGTTCTTCATCATCTGTTAAACAGACAGAGAGGACAAGATCTGATATACCTCGAAAGGACTCGAGAGGTGATTATTTAACAAGTTATAGTCTTAAAGGTAGATATCCGAGGGATGATCTTAATAGAAGGGAGAAAAAAGATTGGGAATCAAAGACAGAAACATGGGTGGAACTCGACAGAAGAGGTTATAAAGATTCGTGGGATGCCAAGAGGTTTAGTCTTAGTTCACGTGAAGATTCTCGAGGTTTTGGGATAAAGGAGACTGGGGGAAGTAACGAGATAGTAGAGGTGGGAAATAACAAACCATATACAGACATATATTCATATGATGTTCAAAACAATGAGGAAAGAGAGCGACACAGGCAGCGTTCGGGGAAGAATGCAATGGCAGATAAGAGCAATACAAAAGACTCCTTCAAACATTTCCCTCGACGAAGAAGTTTAAGTGTCAATTCGTGGAAAAGCATGAACCAACCTGAGATAATCATGATTCCCGAAAAAGGAAAAACATTTGATGAAAGTCGGAGCCTAAGACAAGGCCGGCCTGAACAGAACCTCGATACTCCTGCTCTCGATGAAGCTGCTATTAAAGCCATGATTTCTATTTTGAGTGGTTATGTCAAACGTTTTCTAACGGATGGGGACTTCAGGACATCACTGCGTCACAATAGTTTTGCTTCCCTCAATTTTATTGGATTGGAAGAAGGCCTCGACACTGAATGCAAAATCATAGAAAATCTTGAACAAGCTATAGAGATGGTTGAAAGAGCTGCTGAAGAGAATGCAACGGCCAAGGAATTGAAAAAAGCTTCTTTGCAGCTTAGTGTTATTACTGGATTAAATTCCAATGATTTAAAAGATGGATTTACGTCTGGAATCCCAAACTTCAAGCTGTCAGCTTGTGCTCACTTGTACCTCAGCGTGATATATATGCTACAGAAAAAGGATAGAATTGCAGCAAAACATCTTCTTCAAGTTTTCTGTGATTCACCATTCCAGGCAAGGACAACATTACTGCCTGAATTGTGGGATCAAATATTTTTTCCTCATCTTTCGGATTTGAAGCTCTGGTATGATAAAGAAGTTGGTTCCTTGGCCGATTCACCAATTTCAACAAATCAGAAGCTTCTTGATAAAGTGTATAATGAAACTCAGGATTCAGCAACTTATCAATTTGCCTTGTACTACAAGGATTGGCTAACCGAGGGGGTTGAAGCACCTTCGCTTCCTTCAATCACAATGCCTTCTTTCTCTGTTCGACTAATGCAAAAGAGAGGGATGCAGGGGCACACATGTAGTCCTGCTAGTCATTTCTCACCACAGCCAATGGTCAGTAAAAAATTGTACGATGAAGTATTTAAGCATTCACATAAAATTGGGACTGAAATCGAAGTCTACGATGAAGAGGATTTTGAGATAAATGCAATAAGCTCAAATGGTACTGCTCCGGAAGATAAACAATTGATATTGTACTCTGATGACTCTGTTAAACACACAAATCAAAATATCTCACCTGGCAGCGAATCTCACCCAGTAAGTGCGATAGTCTAGACGATTTCATTCCATAACATGAAGTTTGTGTAAATTTGAAGTTCAGCATCTTCGTCATAATTTCAGTATTCATGAAGCAAATGGTATTGTAAGTTAACAATAATGCACACTATATGTAGAGTCAGTCTCTTAGTAATAAATTAACAGATCATTCCAAAAGGTTTCTTTCATATCTTGAAGGCATGCTTATGGAATAAACTTTCTTGGATTAATGTTTCATATCTTTTTCTCAATCTTGCTTGTGAAGATGGGGATAGTAATACCAAGTAAATTTTACTCAATATCTAATCTATTTTTATCAGTAAAAATCAAGGATTTACCACATAATTGTAGGATGATTCACGTGGGGCTGATGAAGCGCAGAGATTAGAACAGGCAAGTTCTTCAGGAAAGTTAAATTTCAGCGAAAACTTCCACAACCGTCATTGGCTGCAAGAAAGTTCAGACCACACGTTTCAAGAATTACCACCCGCAAAAGAAAATGAAATTTTAATTAAGATGCCAGCAAAATCATTGCTTGACCATGCTGTATCAATTGCTTTGCCAAATCCTGAAGACGCTACTTCTTCACCCGTTGCTATGGTATAATTCTGCACGTTTTTATACTGTCAATGCAGTATACACGCACATACACGTAAATGTAATGTGTCTGTGTCTCTCTCTCTGTATATAAATTAAATTCTTTCCAGTTATCTCATGTCTTAATTTTGGACGCAGCAAACTAAATTGAAGTCTCCTGTCCAAGGTGAAGAAATTAATCTGAGAAGGTCTCTCCTTTTTCTTGATCATCTCAACATATTGCTTATATATGAGTATTTACAATGCAGAAATGCACAAGAGTTACGAAGACTTCAGCGATACAACTTCTCTGTTGAGCATCCCGAAAGATTTCATATGCCCTTTGAATGGACTTCTTTTTGAAGATCCAGTGACTCTTGAAACAGGTCAAACCTTTGAACGTGCAGCGATCACAGATTGGTTTGGTCGAGAATCAAAAACCTGCCCAGTCACAGGAAAAACGTTAGCATTTCAAGCTGTCCCACCTACGAACTTCATTCTGAAGCGCGTTATTGACAATTGGAAAGCAAAGCATTGCAGAAATCTCTTGGATACTGTCTCTCAACTAACAACAGGTTCATTGGAACATGTAAAATCAAAGGATGATGTAACTATGTCCCTATTGGAGCAGTTTCTCATTGTTTTCAGTAAAGAAGAGAGAGTAGCAAATGCAAAACAGCTTATCTCTTTTGGAGGCTTGCAGTTTCTGTTGAGGAGATTTGAGTATGGAAATGTTAATGAGAAGACATTTATTTTAGAATTGCTGTCTTATTGTATTGAATCCGACGCTAGCTGCAGAGACGATGTTGCTAGAAGCATAAATATGTCTTGTCTTCTAGAACTAATTCGAAGCGAACAGTTAAACTTGAGAACCAATGCAGTGTTAATGCTGGCTGAACTAATTTGCATGAACAGGTACATGGGTATTAGTAATTTTTCGAGTCGCTTAAACATTGATCCTATGTTTGAACTATATATACGAGATATCTAACTAGTGCAAGTAAAGATATGATTGTGGGTTTCAACCACCCATACGAGATGTGTAACTTGTACAAGTAAAAGGAAGAACTTCGTCCATCATTCTCTCTGAATCACTCTTTATGCACAGAAGTGGCAGCATAAATTGCTTTAACTTATTTATATTCTGTTTTTATGGTTTCTTTGGCAATTAGATTTAACGCGTTAAAGTAATCTTTCAACACTGCTTATGAAATATCAGGAGGAAAAATGTGGAAGGGATTTTAGAAGGCCTACAGGATACAGAAACAATAAATGCAATGGATAATTTGCTCATCTATATGCAGACTTGTGCATTGGAAGAAAGACCTGAAGTAGCCGTTTTGATCCTACATTTTGATCTTCTGGTAGGTCCCGTAATTAAAAAAAAAAAAAAAAAATCTATCAAAGCAACAAAGTAATATGGTCTTGCATTTCCTTCGTGTTGGATTTGCTCTCATTTTAATGTGGACATGGATCTCTCCCAGTCTATCTGTCTATGCGTGTGTACGCATGTCTAAGTTTATTTTCCTTTTTCCCATTTTATTGGACTTCTTTTATTTGTGTGAACATTTCTTATTTCTTTTTTGTTGGATCGACCAAATCTAGATGAAGATACAAATTCCAATGCTGTTGTATTCAAATGTTTTCCTTGCAGATAAAACCACATGAGAGTAGCATATATAGACAGGAGGCTGTAGATGCCCTTACCACAGCTCTGGAACGCGGCTTATCAGATCCAAAGGTTCAGAAGAAGTGTTGCAGAGCTCTCCTAATGCTTGGAGGTCTCTTCTCTTTGTCTGGAAAACTTATGACAGAGGATTGGACTCTGAAACTAGCCGGGTTTCTCAATGGTCCGGACTGGGATTTTGCTGACAATGAAGACAACAATATAGCAACTGATGGGACTGCGATGATTGTATGTGCAAAAACTATGTCTTGTTCTCTACAGACTTACTAGTTGACTACATAATATTTTTTTCTCGAGTCATTTGACCATCATGTACTGATTGCAAGAAAAAATTTTCAAGTTCGATTCTCAGATTGAAGATGAAGAAGAAGAAAAGGCGAGAGAGAAGTGGTTGGTGAGCGTGTCGACTTCACTTCTTGGGGACGGCAATAAGTCATTTTTGGAGACTGTTTCCAAGTGTTTAACTTTAGGAAACTCAGATTTGGTCCGTGTAATTCTAACAACAGGGGCATGGTTGAGCTCTTCACTTGCTTCATTATCCGATACAGAGTTTCAGCTTTCTGCATTTTCAACTCTCATTTCTCCATTGAAACTTTGCATAGAATATGGTGAGCTGGTTGAGCAAAAGGTTCTTGCTTCAATGTGTCTGCTTAATTTCAGTAAAATTCCAGGTCAGTAACATTCAACATATTGTATATGCAATCTTTAGTGTCATTAGATTCATTACAGTGTCATTGAGTGGTGAGTAGCACCAATCTACTTGGCATTACGATGTCATCAAGTGATAAGTCCCATTAAACATAGAGATACGAGACGTGTGCTCATCCCGTGGAAATGGCTTTTCCATAAGGAGCAGAGTAGACAGTGGACTGATTCGGGTACCACCCTTCGTACGACCAATTCAACCCAAAAAGTGGCCCGTGCGAGGTTAGAATAGTAGAATGAAGGGGACAGCCACCTTTATACATGCGAGTATACGATTGTTTGATCGACCTGGCTGAGATATATATTTTCCTTGGGCATTGGAACAATCCTAAATGTAGGAAGGAACTAGTTGATATAAGAAGATTTTTCACTATATTATGATGATGGTTAAGAAAATAACCTGGCGACCAAGGACAACTTAACTGCATCACGTGGCTCCAACATAAGGATGGAATTAACAATATTCTTAGATCCATTCACTATAATATTACGTGGATTAGTGCTACACCCCACTTGTATTGCATAGCGTTGCTTATCTTAATTATCTTCATTTCTATGGTTTGTAGAGTGTAGGCTACTTCTGATGAAGATAGGGGAGGAACTGGCTACTTCTCTGGAAAACCTTGCAGAGGTAACATGGACAGCTAAAGAGCTGTGTCTCATCATATCAAACCAAAGAAGGTAAAGAAATGGTAACAAAGTAAAGAGAGATGGGGGAGAGAATTTGTTGTGCTAAACTAATTTTTTTCACCGTAAACTATCATGTGTTGTGATGTGTACAGTTACGCGATACTATTTTGAACGGTTTGAGAAAAACTCAAACCTAAATTTAACGGTTTGGTCCGGTTTTAAACCGCCGGTTTCGCCTTATATTTTTTTGTCCGTCTACTTTTATGACATTAATTCATTGAATTCAATATATAGTTATATCTTACTAACAATAAATCTAAGGCATTACGATAACGTTGAAATACAAGTCTACTAAACTAAATATAAAACCCAATAAACATAATGATGTTCAACAAGACCTCATGATCATCATATCTAAAAAATAAAACCACTGATTAGACAGAGACAATAATCAACCATAATAATAAATCAATTGTTTATAATATCTAAACATAACAATTATACAAGCTTACCGTTGTATATTGTTACGAATTCACTTTCTCACATATACTCAAACATCAATTATTGCCACACATGNATGATCATCATATCTAAAAAATAAAACCACTGATTAGACAGAGACAATAATCAACCATAATAATAAATCAATTGTTTATAATATCTAAACATAACAATTATACAAGCTTACCGTTGTATATTGTTACGAATTCACTTTCTCACATATACTCAAACATCAATTATTGCCACACATGATTCATAGTCTCCATTGTCAAACAAATGCATTCGTTACATCATCATAGTATTTGATAATAGATAGATAATAGAATCTTTATAAATATGGTAATAGAAAATATAAACCACGTGCCACAACTTTTATTGAATCATTAAATATTTCTACTTCATCTAAATATTGATGCAACACTATATGTTTATTCTTAATTTACAACAAATTTTTTTTCGCATATACAAGTCTCAACCATCCTTACACCTAATAAACTCCTAAAAGAATCAAGTATCCGACCTCCAGTTGAGAATGTAGATTCAGAAACAACTGTAGAAATTTTAATTTTGAAGAGGAAAATGGTGTTTGATAGTATATATATATATATATATATATATATATATATATAGTAGAAAATTATAAATTGACAAAAATACACACAAATGACAAAACTATTGAATTTTACATATTTAGATGAATTTTTAAAAAAAATAAAATCATTTTTTTAATTTTTTTTTTTATATATTTTTTCGTCGATCCTATTTGATTTTAAACCGCAATCAAAATTCTCAAACCCAAATCAAACCGACCACGGGTCCACATGGCACCAAATCGACGGTTTCTAAAATGAGGTTTCGGTTCGATTTTTCGGTTTAACGATTTTTTACGATTTTTGCTTACAACCCTATATTCTATATCTCATTCTAGTTTTTGCCCAAATATTATGTGAGGTTGAGGAAAATATTTTGCCGAACTTGTATTTATTATTTATCTTACTCATTTGAAAATAGGAGGGGCAAAGTATATATTTTTATTCTCTCACTATTTATTTTGACAAGGACAAGATGTATTAATTTGTATATGCCGAGATTAAAAGTATGACAAAAATTTAGAAACACAAGTGTCAAACTGAATAAAAAGTAAGAATATTCATTGCAATAAAAATGCGATGCAGTTGGATCATACAATTCACAATTGAAGCTGCAGTTGTCCCCTTGGAGGTGACAAAAGAATGATTGACAAGGGAGAAAGATGTAATAAAAAGCGAAAAAAATATTCAAGTCTCACCAGCTCTTGTATTAGAAATTACACATCAGATATTTAAAGAAAATATGAATTGATCTTTGTTTAAACTTGGCGAATCACTTTAGAATGTCGACTTCAATCTCAATGAGAAAAGGGGGGGGGGGGGGGGGGGGGGGGGGGGGGGGGGGGGGGGGGGGGGGGGGGGTGGAGGATGGAAAGCGCAATATGAGCTCTACTAGCTTTGACAAGGTAGTCTATATAATTAAAAGTCCAAATCTTCATTTCAAAATAAACAAAACATAACGCGTTTGAACAAGCAAAAACACACCCAAGACTAAGGAGACAAAACACTAACTTGAAAGCTGATTTCCCTCAGTCCATACAACATAGTACTAACCATATTTTTAAATTGTCTTCAAAACTTGTTCTTATATCTCCACATAGCCTTGTAAAACGGAGTGCCATCAAACTGATAGTACTCACCTAATAGTGGCTTGACTGCTTTAGTCGCCTCCATTGCATGATAGTGTGGCATTGTTGAGAAGAGGTGATGAACCACGTGCGTATCAGTGATGTTGTGGAAAACCTTGTTCAGCACACCATAATCTCGATCCACAGTTGCCAAAGCACCCCTCAGCCAATCCCACTCAGAAGTATCGTAATGTGGCAATGAAGGGTGTGTGTGCTGCAGGTATGTAATCAAGACAAGGAAGCCATTCACAATGAGTAACGGTACTCCATAGATGCATGTAAGCCAAGCAAGTCCTTGGGCCAAAGCAACACGGTAAAGGACATATGTTGTGGCGATAACACCCACATCAGAAATGTAGATGTGAAATCGCTCACGGTCATTATATATTGGGCCGTATGGATCATAGTGGCAGGCAAAACGATCATAAGGCCGGCCCGAAACGTTGAAGGCCAAGTATAGAGGCCAGCCGAGTGTAAGCGTGACAACAAGTGACATGACCCGGCCAGGTGGATTGTTCATGTATTTGGAAAACCATGAGATTTTGGATTTAGGCTTCGGGACAAAGACTTCATCACGCTCAAGGGAGCCAGTGTTGGAATGGTGTCGTCGGTGACTATATTTCCATGAGAAATAGGGTACTAGGAGGGTAGAGTGGAGGATAAGACCGACTGTGTCATCGACCCACTGGTAATCACTGAACGCATGGTGGCCGCATTCATGGGCAATGACCCAGACTCCAGTGCAAACGCAGCCTTGAAGGATCCAGTAAACAGGCCAAGCAAGATAGCTGAAGGGGGTTGGAAGTAGATGGAAGTATGATGTAGCAGTGTAATAAAATAGGAAAACAAGAAATAGGTCATAAACAACATAGGAGAACGAGCGCAAGAGAGATCTCTTAAAGCAGTGGGGTGGGATGGCTTTCTTGATTTCACCAACTGTGAAAGGAGGTTTCATGTAAGGCACCCTTTTAAGGGGGCTCTTCTTTTCATTGGCTTTGGTAGCTGGAACAGACATACGGCCTCCTGCTCCCATTATCGTTCAAGGACCTGTTTCACACAACCTAGAAAAAGAAAAATTTAGGTGATTCGAGTGTGAAGAAAAGATATTCATTCCAAAATAAAAGAATACAATTCACATTGAGAGTGAACGACAAAAGTCACATCTGAAACTAAAATAAGTTAGTCCAATGTAAATTAGAAAAAAACTCCTATTCCCTTAAATTGAAAATGTCGTGTTCAACATGTACATCATATGCGGCCATGAATCTTTGATAATTAATGGTAGCAAGGGCCTAACTTCCAAAAAGAAGAGATAGCAACCAAGAAATACAAGTAACTGATACGGATAATATACTTCATATAATGAAGATAATCACAAGTGTCTTTGCTTTCCAAATATGCATTGGGTGGTTACCAGATTATCGAATAATCCACCAGAGTATGCACTTGCGTCTCCCTTCAGTCACAACACATTGCATAGTTTTGTAAGCTTGTTTTTTAATGAATGGGGCAAAGATAACTTACTTGTTAGGTGAAAAAGGAAATAAATTGGAACAAATTATCCTTGATGAAAAATAATAATACATAATTCATAAATCCTAAGGTCCATAAAGGCTGGATTCAAATACCATCCTCTTGTTCTACATTCTCACTTGATTTTAGAATGACGTAACCTGGAAATTCATTAAATTGTTTGGCAGTTCGGTCGTATAATATGAATTCGAAATACTATCAATTGATTATAAAAAGTAATCTGAAATCAGGAAAAATAAGCTAAAAATGGAAATGGAAAATTCATTTTCAAAATAAAAAAAGACCCCATTAAAGGAAAAGGAAAAGATAAAATAAAGGTAAAATTAATGGAGGAACCCGTCATAGAAGGCCCGCCTGTCAATTATTGCATGAAAGAACCTTTCTTTGTAT
>CAIGRO010224072.1:0-22373 GCA_903798355.1 Fraxinus baroniana | reverse complement strand
AAAATATAATTTCTTTTTAGCTAAGTAATTAAAAGACATGTCCAATTTTATTACAAAAGTACAAGTGGTGTTTGAAACCTTAACGAACATGTTTTTAAGAGATTTTTGTTTGAAAGAGGGTTTGAATCCGATTACCCCTTTGTCAAACACATGTTTTTTTACTTCCACAAAATTTTTCTTGCCTTCGGTAAATCTTTAAATGACTTTTGTCTAATCTTCAACATTTTCTTTCAAAGAAATGTTTTCCTTAACTAATAAATCGTAATCAACTTTTTCCTTTGATTTTTCTAAAGTTTTCTTTAATTCATTTTTCAATAAAGAATTTTTCTTTTTAAGAATAGAGTGTTATAAGGCAAGTTTTTCAAAATTTTCAAATAATTCATCATAGGAAAATTTTTCTTTCGTTGACTTAAGGCAAATTTTTCAAAATCTTCAAGCAATTCATCATAAGAATTAAGTAAATCATCATAAGAAATTTTTTCTTTTGTACTTACCTCATCTTCCAAGGGCCATGAAACATGTTAGCAAGTTCATCTTGATCATCGCTTTCATTTTGATCTTCATCGTCACTATCATCCCAAGTAGCTTGAAGTGTCTTTTTCTTAAAATGTTTCTTTTTGTTTGGGCACTTATCTTGTGACCCGATTTGTCATCCTCGTAGCAAATAAGTTTCTTGCTCCTTTATTCTCATTTGTCGTCCTTCCTTTGAGACTTTCTATTGTTTCGAAATCCTCTCCATTTTTTGACGAGAAAGACTAGATCATCGAGCTCTTCATCGCTCATGTTGTTGGTTGATGTTTCTTCATCAATCGCCGATTTTAGAGCAATTTGTCGTTTAGGAGCCTCTTTCGATTCCTCTTTACTTTTTCTTGCCTTCTCCTTGATCTCGATGTTGTTGAGTTCATAAGTCCTAAAGGTTCCATACAATTCTTCTAAAGGATATGTATTCACATCCTTTGTATTTTCTATAAGCANGATCTCGATGTTGTTGAGTTCATAAGTCCTAAAGGTTCCATACAATTCTTCTAAAGGATATGTATTCACATCCTTTGTATTTTCTATAAGCATCCGTATGGGGCTTCATTCCACTGAAAGTGACTTAAGTATTTTGCTCACAAGTTCACCGTTAGTATATTTTCTATCAAAACATTTTAAACCATTTACAATGTCGGTAAAACGAGTAATCATATCAACAATGGGCTCATCTTGTTTCATAAAGAGGTTTTCAAATTCTTTAACCAACATATTTATTTTAGTTTCCTTAACTTTATTTGTTCTAACATGAGTGACTTCGAGAGCACGCCAAATTTCATGAGCCGAATCACGTGCTAATTCTATTGAATTCATTTCTATCCCACAATAGAACAAATTCTTGGTCTTAGCATTTAATGACAATTTTGATTCTATCTTCTTCATCATATTCTTCTCTCAATTTAGGAATGCTTTGATCGGGTTTACCATCGATCTTAATAGTCTTTGTTGGCACATAGGAACCATATTCAATTATTTCCCAAATGTTATAATCAATAGATTGAACATAAATCATCATTCTATTGTTCCAATAATTGTAATGTGTTCCATCAAACAAAGGAGGTCGGTTTGTAGAATGCCCTTCAAGATTTTGAAACACGGTGTTAGCCATAACTCAAGATTGTGAAATCTCAAAGAGGTGAGTACCGGGCTCTAATACCAATTGAAAGCCAAAGATTGGCTAACTAAGAGAGGGTGAATTGGTTATTAAAACTTTTTCGATAATTACTCAAGATTTTCATCTAATGAACACACGGATGATAGAGAAATAAACTAAACACAAGTAAGCACGTAAATGAAACAATATAAACTTACACAAGGTAAAAACGTTAAGGGTCCATTTAATTGCAAATGTGGAAAATTGGTGGAAAGAAAATGTTTTACAGGGAATTGATTTGCCAACGAATTATTTTACTGGAAATTGTAATTAATTATTTTTGATTGGTATAATTTTTCCTGGAAAATGTTGAAAGTTTGGTGTTTGTTTGGCTTCTTTTTATGAAAATTGTCCATTAAAGTAATAATTTTTCTACCAATAGGTTTAGAATTTTTTCCAATTGCCAAAAAGAATTGAATAAAAAAAACATACCGAATAACATTCATTTGACTTTGTTTTACATGAAAATTGTCAATAAAAGTATAAATTTTTTACCATTGTGTCTAGAATTTTTTTCAATTGCCAAAAACTAAAAAAAAACCTGAAAAATATTTACCAACCAAAACATTAAGAACTTATTTTCCTCAAAAAGGTGAAAATTTTGGAAAGTAGGAAAACATTTTCCAGAGAAAATTTTGCCTACCAAACACTACAAAAGTTGGAAAATGAAAAAATCCATGAAAAATGTGTAGTATCAAACGGAGCCTAAGTAAAAGGGTTAGAGAGTGCAAATGATATAATATGGAGGTTCGATCCAACACAATGATCTACGTCCTCCGTTACCAAGCTCTCCGGCACGAGCAAGGTCTTTTTCACTATGTTGATTGACTTGTAGTGCAATCCAGCTCTTTACAACACTTCCGGTGACTTACAACCAATTAGCATCAATCCTTTTACAATGTTGAGCTTTTCGAGACCTCAACATGACCCACAATTCAAAATGAATTTACAAGAGAAATCTTCTCTTCTTATCTAATAATAGATCCAAAGATGAGTACAAGAAAAGAAGAGGTAAACACTTCAATAGATGTCAAATAGTATAGCTCAAAGTGTTTAGGTTGAAAAACTTTCAATGAAATAAGGATTTTCACAAAGTTTAATTGCTTAAAAGCTTTTCAAGAATTTAATGCTTTTGATCTTCTAAGGATAGAAAATAAGGTTGTTCGGATCAAGAAAAGTTATTACAAGTGAAGAGTGAATGAGGTATTTATAACACTTAAATCGGCTAAAACTCTGTCCATCCGAATGTCCAGATTGTTTAAAAACTAACCGTTTGAAAATGTCAGAACGGTAAAAAAAAAGTGACCGTTGGAGGTCATCCGGACCTCCGGATGGGCATTTTTGCCTCCGGACATTTTCTTACATAATTTTTCGTTTGATGCAATTTCTTGAAGTATTTTCTCACGTATTATTTTCGAAGTAAGTGACTTGATAAAATTTTATGCAATCATTTGATTTTAAAAATAATTTTTCTTATGTATAAAAATTTACTTTGAACTCTTAGTAATTCATTTGCCAAGTATTAAAGCATTTTACCTTTGCATGAATTTTGGTATCTAAGTTTAGTATCTCGATAATTGACAATATGTAATTCTTCGTGAGCTCTTGACTTTCATCTTTACGTCCCTTCATTTGTCAAGCTTGTTTCCATGTTGATTTGTCGAATTACAACTCTCGTGATCTTTGATCTTTGGCGTTTTCAATGATATTGTAATGATCACTCTAAAATACTTGAATACAATTTGTTAGAGAAAAATGTAATTTGTTTGTGATAATCAAAACAAGAAGTCAACCATAAGTCAACACCCAGTTGACAGCCCCTGTACAATAAGAGTCGATTTTTTATTTTTATTTTGCACGAGCCCCCCTCTTGTGAGAGGACTGTCATCCGAAGTGTGAACCCCGGATGTAAAAACAGCAAAACCTTATTACAAATTACACGAACACTTGAACTACGTTGACTTTATAGCCTTTTGTTATACCCTCATTAACCACTTGGAAGACTACTTGGATAAGGTGATTTTGGGCTCTGAGCCTAAGTCGGGGTGATGCTTAAGGATGATGGTGACGAACCTACGGAGGTTGATGAAATGGGCTAGGAGATAATGGAAGAGTATCACATGGAGACAATTAGAACCCAATAAACCGTTTATTTATTCACTTTTTCATCCTAATGGTTGATTTGCTTTTTAAAGCACCCCGAATATTTTGTTATGATATTTGGTCTCAAATATTATTTTCATGTTGAGCTTTCAAGGTTTATTTATTAATAAGTTGTGTGTTCACCTTTTATTCAAATTGAAATGTTGTTGGTATTACAATTAGCTAATAGATGAAACATATATTATGTCTGTGCTTGAGCCCCATTTTTAGCCAAAAATGCATTTTGGAATAGTGATTTGATGAAAAATGTGTGGTTAAAGAATAAGGAAAATATTCAAATTTGCATGTAATATTATTTTATTGAAAAATGTATGGTTGAAAATAAAAATAGAAAAATGTGTTTTAGAAATAATAGGGACCAAACAATGGCCTAATGCTAATGGTGCAACCAACACAAAACAATTTCATCAAGTATATAACTGGACGATCTAGCTTGGCAAAACCAGATTTCGCTCCCAACTAGTACATATTGATGCCTCTACTCACGCGATGATGATTGAACTATAAAAGACAAAGGCATAGCTGGACCATTGGAGGTCGAGGAATGGATGCATAAATCAGAGCATGTATTTCGACTCTTGGCATGTAACAATGCCCAGAAGGTCTAATGTATAGAGTAAATGTTTATGGGAGATGTTAGCCACTATTAGGAGTCAATATAATGAAGCAGAACTGAAGTAAAGCAACTTGCATAGAATTGGAACAATTAAAGGATGACTCATGGAAAAGTACTTCCTCTAGGCTTTGAAGAACTACACAACGATAGAGTTCTTACAACTTAAAGAAGGAAGTACATCACTTACATCATTCAAGTTATGCTTCTGGTTTTCATAAGTTGAAGACATTGTATTCATTTAGACCTTACTTGAGTGGCGCACAATTATGAAAGTGAAGACTTTGAGAACTGTTTGAGAACGTGAATCTCTATTGCAAGAGTTCAATGATTTATGTAATGAAAGAGATTCTTAGTGAATTGGTAATTCTTTGATCTATATGGTTTATTGGATACAAGAAATCGAGTATTACTGAATGTCGTGAGGTTTGAGACAATGCCTTCCAACCTTTCTTATTTCCTCTTGGAAGAGATTGTTAGTTAATTGTTCTTGTGTCAAAATGAAGTTCTCTCAATACTAGTACGGTTAGGAGATTGAAATATGCTATAATGTATACATGTCTTAACAATTGTTATGCCATGGATCTATTCAGTAGGTATTAATGTTATCCTTGGAAAGGTTATCGTTATACTTGGAGATGTTGCTGTCAGTTATTCCATTTTGCTGTCAATGGAAAAACTTGTGAATGGAATAAATGTACTTATGTTGAATAGGGATGAGACTTAGTCGAGTATAAACAGTTATTAGACTTGTAGATACTTGCTATATAGAGTAGCAAGAAACATATCTTGTCACCTCAAAAAATTATTTGATATAGATGAATTGAGCATGTAATGATACTAATTGAGAATTTGAGATCTATAATAGTTATGTAACTATCTAATGTGTTGAGAATCTCAAGCATCATGATGGAACCAATCACTAGATAGTCTATCTGTGAAAAAACATTAGCAAAGAAATTGTCATGTGATATATTTACATAAATGATGATATGTAATCATTATACTTTGAAGATATCCAAAGATAAATTTCTTGGTGATGTTGAATATCTATAATTGCATAGAATATGATACCTTGACAAGTGTATTTCATACACTTATTCGGGGCCTAAAAAATAACATTTTGTAGTTCCTTTGAGAAATATAGCCTAATTTGTTATATATTGTGTTTAATATGTATAACTTTAGGATTGGATGAAAAATTGGAAGAAAAAAGGGAAAAAATGATAAAAATGACGAAATCCAAATTATGGGGAGTAAAGTGAAACATTCCAATAGTCGGATCGGACCACAAGAGATTGATTGAAGATACTACGAGTTTTGTGGGATGCAATTGGAAGATAAAGGAAAGAAATTAAGAGTGAAGGATCAAAATGCATTGCGGGAAAGTTCAAGGGCCAAAATTGTGAAAAATGAAACCTGAACACAACCATGCTGATAGGATCAATGGATGGCAACAAACTAACAAAGATCCAGCTCAACATAAAGAGGAACCAATGACAAGAGTGTGAAGCAAATAGGATCAATGAAACCATGCATTTACTTGTTCAAGTTACGGAGGCCAAGAGTTTGAAGTTCACAAGCCAAACATCAAATTTCATGTTAGACATAGAAGAGGAACCAAGAGTAGTGCACTTAATTCAGACTAAATTAGAAAAATAGAAGCCTAGCTAGAAAGTAGCGCTTGCAATCAGGCATAATAGGTTGTGCTCGTTCGGATGTAAAGTTTTAACCCGTAGCCAAATCGGTTGAACAGCGTGCATGCAAAATAATACACTGTGCACGTGCGCAGCATAAAAATTTGAAGGCGGTTTAATTTTTCCTTTTTCGTTTAGAACTTTATTTATTTCATATTTTCTTGATATTTTACATCTTAATTAGAGATTTTATGAGTTCCATATATATGACTCATTGTTTTCTCTTTAAAACTGTTGAAACAAGGGTTGGTATAAACATTTTAGAATAGAAAATATTTTCTTTATATTAATCGTAAGGAAAGATACATGTATATATATAGATTAAGAAGTCTATATTAGGAAGGTATGCTAATAAGGATTCCCTATAATTATGCTAATCCCTACAATTAAGCCTATACACGATCCTACAGATTTGTTATATGCTGTAATACTCCCCCTTAAGTTGAAGCATAGATATTAATCATGTCCAACTTGTTACAAATATACTTAACCTGAATCTCATTTAGAGCCTTTGTAAAAATATCTCCTAGTTAGAAATCAAATTCTACCACACATTTTCACGAACGAAATGACAGTTAATCTCAATGTACTTAGTTCGTACATGGAACACAGGATTAGAAGTAATATGAAGAGTAACTTGATTGTCACACCACAACTTTGCTAGTATTGAAGTCTTAAGACCAACTTCAGTTAAGAGCTGATATATCCATATTTCTCACACACAAACTGTGTCATAGCTCCATATTCTGATTACGCATTGGATCGGGGCACAACATTTTGCTTCTTAGTTTTCCATGAGACCAAATTTCCTCCAACAAAAATACAATAGCCAGTAGTGGATCTTCGGTCAATCTTAGAACCCGTCCAATATGCATCTGAGAAGCATTCAATGTAAGTATGTCCATGATTTCTGTATAGTATCGTACATAGGATCTATTCTAAAGATTTACAATGGTGAACTATTGGGAAATACATGAATTGATTTACAATACTAACAGGATACGCAATATCAGGACGGGTTATTGTAAGATAGTTCAATTTCCCAACCAATCTTCTATACTTCTCAGGCTTTTCAAATAATTTACCATCTTTGGTAAGTTGCAAATTAGGAAGCATTGGAGTACTACTTGACTTAGCTCTCAACTTTCGTATCTCAGTTAATAAGTCAAGCACATATTTCTCTGAGATAAGAAAATGTCTTTCTTACTTCTTGTTACCTCCACTCCCAAGAAATACTTTAACACCCCTAAATCTTTCGTGCAAAACTAGGCATGAAGAAAAGACTTCAAAGATGAAATTTCCATAGTATCACTACCAGTAATAACAATATCATCAAAATATAAACAATGAGAATAATGTCGAATTCAGACTATTTTTAGGAGAGTGAGTGGTCATACTTACTCTTTTGCATTCCAAACTTTTCCACTGCCTGAATAATTTTTTCAAACTAAGTACGTTGACTCTGTTTCAAACCATATAAATACTTTCGAAGATGACACACTTTCCCATACCTCCTTTGAGCAACAAACCCATGTGGTAGCTCCACATGAACTTCATCCTAGAGATCACCATCTAAGAAGGAATTTTTTATGTCTAATTGATGTAAAGGTTAATCATGAGTAACTGCCAAATAAATGAATAAGCGAACGGACATTAATTTAGCTATAGGAGAGAAAATGTCAGAATAATCCACACCATAAGTCTGAGTAGTGTCAGAATAATCCACACCATAAGTCTGAGCATAGCCTTTAGCCACAAGACGAGCTTTAAGCCTAGCTACCGATCCATCGGGATTAACTTTGAAGGCAAACACACACTTATATCCAATAACCTTTTTTCCGCATGTAAATTCACTAAATCCCAAGTACCATTAGTTTCCAAAGCATTCATCTCCTAGATTATAGCATCACGCGAACTAGAATATTATAAGGCTTCGTGAACAGTTTTCGAAAGAGTCACAAAGTCAAGGGTGGCAATAAAAGAAGAAGAAGACAAGTGATCATAAGAAATAAAAGATGAAATAGGATAAGTGCACTGACGTTTACCTTTGCAGAGAGCAATAGGTAGATAAAGGTCACTGCATGTTGGATCCGATGCCGAAGAAGAGTCAGGTGCCGAACAAGCATTAGGAGGGTCTTGTCGTCTGGAATATACCTGGTGAATTGGTGGTGGTAGTGTTGGAACAACAGGTGGATAGGAAACATTAGTTGACTAGTAAGTGGCATGATCAACCAACAAATCATCATCTTTTCCCTTGCTGAAAGAAATATAAGAAGTGGGAAAAAAAGAAATGTGTTCCAGAAAGATAACATTAGCTGATACAAGATACTTGTTAAGAATCGGACAGTAGCATCGATACCCTTTTTATAGATGAGAGTAACCTAGAAAAATACATTTGAAGGATTTGGGATCTAATTTAGTCACATGTAGACGAACATCACGAGCATAACAAGTACTACCAAATATTCCAGGTTCAATAGAAAATAAGGGTTTAGTATGAAAAATGACACTATAAGGAGTCTCACCATGAAGAATAGATGAAGGGACCCAATTAATCAAAAAATAGGTTGTGGACACTACATCGGCCTAAAATTGTTTAGGAACATACATTTGGAACAACAATACCCTGGCTATCTCGAGAAGATGTCTATTTTTTTTATTTCAGCCATATCATTCTAAGAGGGTGAGTCAACATATGAGGATTGGTGAAGAATACCATTCTGAAGCATGTAAGTCTGAAAAGTGTCAGAAAAGTATTCTTTGGCATTATCACTTCTTAATGTATGTACAGAAACATTAAATTGTGTTTTTATTTCAGTACAAAAGGTACTAAAATGAGAAAATAATTCAGAATGACTCTTCATTAAATAAAGTCAAGTCACACAAGAAAAATCATCAACAAAGGTAACTAAATACCGAAATCCAGTTTTGGACACAATAGGACAAGGGCCCCAAACATCTGAATGAACTAACTGAAACGAAAAACTTGCTCTTTTATTAAGTCGATGACCAAAGGACAGATGATGATGTTTTGTAAACTGACACGACTCACAATCTATAGACGATACATTCTAAAACTGACAACATAATTGTTTCAACAAAGATAAAGTCGGATGTCCCAATCGACAATGTGCTTCAAAAGGAGTTAAGACACCTGAACCCGTAATGGACTTGGGCACCTGGGTATCCAGAATATAAAGACCAACTAATTTTAAGTCCTTTACAAGATTCTCCATTTTCTTATGTGCGATTCCCCGAGCTACGACACAAGTAGGAAGACGGCTAGAGATGAGATGTGATGCCTTTTGAGGAGCTATTGATGTCATAGTAAAAGTAGGTGGTTTTGTAATAAGATCTTGAAAAAGACAATAATTAGGAAAAAATGAGATACAATAGTTTAGGATCCGAGTAAGTTTGCTGACATACATTAAATTGAAAGAAAATTATGGTAGACTTAAAATAGAGGATAAAGAAATTGATGGATTTGGATTAATAGTGCCAAAATTGCGAACATAAGAAGTAGAACCATCAGCTAAAGTAACATTGGAAGGAGATGTATGCGATTGAAAAGTGGAGATAAGAGACTAGGATTACCTGTCATATAATCTATAGCACCAGAATCAATGGCTCATTTTGAGGAAGATGAGAGAAGACATGTATTGGGTTTACCTTTCTCAATAATGGCAGAGATAGGGTGAGATGAATTCTTCAATGCTTCTTGGTATGAGTGAACTTGACAAATTTATCTGCAGAAACTGTAATGATCTGCTCAAAGGATGAGATAGGTATAGCAATAGTAGTTGCAACATGAGCTGAGTAAGACTTTTGAAATTTATAGTTTAATTTTCGGCATGAGCGTTTGGTATGACCCAATTCATGACAGTAGTAGCATACAACTCCCCCTTCATTCTGACTTTGATTGTCTCGGTTAGCCATATTATTTCTACTACTGCGAGTAATAAGAGAACTAGAAGACTACAAAGATAAAGCAATGAGGAACTAGTATTTGTGCAAAGTACTCTAGTAAAGGTCTATTGCACAGATGAAATCTCAGCACTGAAGAGAATTTGGGATTTAGTAGTCTCAAACTGGGAATTAAGACCAGCTAGAAAATTCATCACAGCCATCTGCTCGCGCTGAGCTTGTTAAACTTTCACATCAGGACTAAAAGGTAGTAAGACATGCAGTTCTTCATAGGTCCTTTTGAAATTCATAAAATAAGCCTGAAGAGATTATTCTTGTTGTTCAAGACGATAAAAACTCTTACAAACTTCATAAATACATGACACGTTTCCTTTCCCAGAGTACATAAATTCTAAATATTCCATCAACTCCTTAACATACTCACTCATACTCACAGTGATTAATCAGACTGACTATCTTAGTGTTAATAGAATTCCAGATTTGTAAGAATAATCGAGCATCATATCTTACCCATGTCTGGCAAGTATTATCCGTTGGTGGATCTTCAGTGAAATGATTGTCCATAGAAATACTTTGCAGATAAATCTAAATCGTCTTACACCAATCTAAATGATTTATACCAACCAACTTATGCTCCATAATTTTGATCATCACTGGAATGACATCAGTCACAATTAAATTCTTTGCTTATCTTCCATAGAAACAAAAATTTTGTTCGAATAGAATCTAACAAATAGCCGCCCTATAATACGAGCCCAGCTTAAACCAAAATAGTAGTTCAACCACTAAAATAATTCGAGCCCAATAAAAGCCCAATTATTAAGTCAGCCCACAAACCAGCCACAAGAGCCCAAAAATAATTAAATCACAATCTAGGGCCCAACAATAAATTTCATAACAAGAGACCAATTAATCTACCAACAATCCCAAATCAAGTCCAGATTATCTCTACTATGATCATTGAAGTGCAATCCTGACACCAAAAAATTAGCAACTTCCCAGTTGCCAGCAATCCCGATACCAAAAGTCAACGGCTTACTTTCCACGCACGGACGATCGCAGATCAATTGACAACGACGTAAAACTACCAAAACCCACTATAACTTCCACAAACTGGTGCGGACCACGACTGGTGCACAGTCAACCTCGATCGATAATGATCACAACACCCATACTCCTTACAATTGTGATAAAGGAAGGAAGAAGAAACAGATAAAAAAAGAACGAGAAAAAAAAAGGGCTTGAGATGGAGGACGAAGAAGGAGAAGAGGCAGAAGAGACTACCAAACCCTAAGAACGTGGCTCTAATACCATGTTGAAACAAAGGTTGGTATAAACATTGGAGAGAAGAAAATATTTTCTTGATATTAATCATAAAAAAATACATGTGTATATATAGATTAAGAAGTCTATATTAGGAAGGTACGCTAATTAGGAATCCTATAATTATGCTAATCCCTACAATTAAGCATATACACGATCCTATAGATTTATTATATCCTATAACAAAAACAATACATTATTGAGAGATTAAATCAAAGTAATTTTGCTTTCTTTGTGTTCTTCATTGAACTTAATATCGAACTTATCGAGGATTTCATCTTTGTAACGTTCAACAACTTCATAGCAAGATTCATGATTTTTGTGATTAAGGGGCCAAGTTCCTTTATAACTTTGATTCCTTGATTCAATTAATTATTGGGTCAAGTTTCAAACTTGGATTTTAGCTTTCTTGGGGTTGTGAGTCAATCTTTTGTGAGTTTCGAAGCTGCTATTACTAAGTGGATTCACATGATATTCGGCCGTAAGGGAGAAAAGTGGTGCGGCCACGCTCGACCTAAAACATCAACAGGTCCCGTGAGGCAGCCTACCATGCGGTCTCAAGGCCCTTTTTCGGGAGAAAATTCTGGTTTCCTTTTTTTTATGAAACTTTATATGAAAAATAATCTTTTGGCATCATTTCAAAGCCAAGACATGGCCGAAACATAGGCAACCTTTATTCTACACAATTTTCACGATATTATATCGTACTTTGAAAGTGAAGAACAAGTCTACGGAGTGAATTAAGGCAAATTACATAAGAAGATCGAAGATTCATAACCCATTTCAAGATTCAAGCCAAGAACGTTGATTTCTCTTATTTTTTCAGTCTTTCTTGTTTTCGGGTGATGTCAATTAAGTTTTTCATGTGTATTTTATCATGAATATGCTAAGCTAAACATTTATTGTATTGAATGGATGATGAAACTTATTAATTGTTATTTTTAACTCAAGATTCCTTGATTTTAGTAATTTCTTTGAGTTTTTATTACTTATGCATAAATATTTTGTTGTTTGAATGATTGGCCACCATTTAGATACTTGTTGCCTATTCGTAGTGTTGAAGACTCACAGTAGTTAAAACAATGCATATTTAACACATGGACAATATGTATTAGGAATAATATTTATGTCATGTGCAATCGCGTGTGATAATCCTGTGAATTAATGCATGTTTTTCATATGAATTTAGAATATTAATAGGATCGATTCATTTTAAACATATGTTTGATATATCTTGGAAAAAATATTAAATAAAATTGAATTATCGATTGTCAATAATATTAGAAAAATACTACTTTATACGGATCGAGAATCGGCAATAGTATTAATAGGTGGATTATGAAATCCAATACATTCACTTCATTATTTAATAAAAAGAAATATTTATTGCTTTCAGAGTTAAAAGTAGCATAAAAATCAATCAATCTCTTTTGTGTTATGATACTTCAAATTTAGTAATAACTAATACACTAAAGTTAAACATTATTTATCGTGGGACGATACTCTCAACTCACTTAATCTATTACTTGTTAACAATCCCATATGCTTGCAAAATTTCATCGAACAAGTTTTTGGCCCCATTGCTGCGGGATAACGTTCATAGTTTATTAGTTATATTAGATTCAATATTTTCTTTTGTTTTAGGCTACTCATTATACTACCTAAGTTTTTATTGTTTTGCTTCTATCAAGTTGTCAACAGTTTATGTAAGATTCTGACGAAATCAAGGTAGCTCCACTAGATCCCGAGATCAAAAAAATATTCAGGTAACGTAAAAGACAACGAAGAGAAACAATGGTAATGGCTGAGAATCAAAATCAAGTTTAGGATCCAATTCAACCACCACCACCAGATCAACAGAGACCTGCCTTGAGTACGGGTTTTCTGGCCTAAAAAGATATAATTGAGCCATTTAAATTTTGTAAAACTTGTGTGTTGGGTAAGTCTCATGGGGTGAGCTTCAAAATGAGGTCACACACCACAAATAGGCCTTTAGACAATGACCACTCAAATTTATGGGGTCCTGTAAGCCATCCTACTTTTTGGGGAGAATAAGCGCTTCCTTTCTATAGATGATGACTATTCTAGAAAGATCTAGACTTACTCGATAAGTCTAGGCCTGGAACATTTCAGAAATTCAGAATCTTTTTAAAAATGGTTGAAAATCAACTTGATAAGAGTTAAAAACTCTAAAAACTGATAATGGATTGAAATTTTGCAACTTTAAGATTGACAACTTTTACAAATAAAAGGATATTTTCAGACATAGGTCTGTCAAAGACACATCTCCAAAAGAATGGGATTGCTGGAAGAATGAACATAATTCTTATGAATAAAGCCAGGTGTATGCTAATGAGTTCAGGATTGGCAAAAGGGTTATAGGTTGAAGCTGTATGTACTATATCTCATCTTATAAATAGGTCACCATGTAATTCTATAGAGTTTAAGACTTCACAAGAATTGTGGACTAGGAAGCAACCAAACCTATCGTACATTAGGGTATTTGGGTATACTACGTATACACATCAAATTGAGGGAAAATTAGATCTTATGGCCACCAAATATGTTGTTATGCTAGGGTATCATGAAGGGGTATATGTTATGGGTGTTGAATGTGCAAGGTATTAAGATTTAACAGCATAATTTGGTGTTTAATGAGATAGAGATGCCGTGCCTCTGAATAAAATGGAAAAGTCCAAAGAACATGATGATAAAAACACCTCACTGAGAAATGTGAAGCTAGCAAAGCTTAGCTTCACTCAACCTGGAAGTGATGAAATTGTTGATTAACAAACTTATGAAAATGTTTATAACACTAACAAAGGTGAAATTGATTTACCGCACACTAAGGTTGAAACTAAAAATAAGACCCTTACTAACCTCACTTTTGAGACCACTACTCATGATTATCAATTGGTCAGAGATAGGCAAAGAAAATAAGTTAAACCTAACCATAGATATGAAACAAATAATCTGATAGACCTTGCTTCAATTTCTAGTAAAACTTTAGAACATTTAGAACCTTCATCTTTTGAACACTGTTACCGTGTAAAGTGATTTCGTCCTTTGCCGTCTGATTGGGGACAATATCTTATTAGCTCAGGAGCTTCTCTATACTTTGGATGTTAGAGCACGAGGGGTAACACTATGATGAAGCTAGACATGGCTAAAGCATATGATCGTGTGGTCTGGGGCTTCATTGATTCTGTATTGGAGGCATTTGGATTTGATCAAATCTGGATCGACAGGATCAGGCGGTGTATCTCGAGATGTCATTTTTCTATACTCCTAATTGGCCACCTATGTGGGTTTTTTCCCTCCTTACGAGGGATTAGACAGGGTGATCCCATTTCACCAGCACTGTTCATCATCGATGTAGTTCACTTTTCATGCCTACTCACTCAGAGGTTTAAGAAGTATCCCATCCCAATATATACTATCGGCATGGAGGTAGTACCTTTGTCTTACACCTTTCATTTACTGATGATATAATCATATTCGCCAACAAATAGAAATAGTCTATGAGGAGGATTCTTGATTGTTTGGAGCATTATGGGAGGACAAGAATGGACTTATACTACCCACACGGTTATCTATTAGTCAAATCAGACGTTTAGAGATTTTAACTGGATGTAGACACCAAAAACAACCTTTCACTAATCTAGGGGTCTACTTATTTAAGAGAAGCCTCATTTATGATGACTTTATCCAGAAGGTCAAGAACAAGATTTCAGGTTGGGCATCATGACTTTTATCACTTTGGGGCCGTATTACCTTGCTGAGGTCAATGCTCTCTTCCATGCCATTACATTTTCTTTAGATTATACAGCCCCCTAAGACTATCTTAAAGAAACTTGAGAGCATCTTTGCATGTTTTCTATGGGACTCTAAGGAGCAGGTGCGACATTTACATTGGCAGAGCTAGAAGAAGATTTATCTTCCTATTGATAAGGGTGGTTTAGGCTTCAAGAGATTGCAGGATGTGGTGGACACCTTCTCCATAAAGCTCTGGTAGTTGTTCCATTCTCATAAATCACTTTCGGAACAATTTTTACCAAGCAAGTATTGTTTGGGAACACATCCTTCAATTACAGCTTCTCCTAATTGGAAGAGGTTGAAATTAGTTGGTGTTCGGACAGAGCCATACATTGCATGGCACCTTGGGATAGGTCAAATATTCAAACATTACTAGCTTTTGAACACTAGATTGATTACACTGTTACCGCGCATTATCTCTCCTCAATAGAGTGGGTTCATACATGGTCGCCTAATTCAGAAAAATGTTTTATTGGTTTAGGAGTTTCTCCATACTTTGGATGATAGAGTACGAAGGAGTAACACTATGTTGAAGCTGAATTATTGATGTTGATTGATCCAATTCATTTGAGGAAATTCCGACGCTTCACTATTTTACATATTAACTTAAATTCAATTATTATATTTGGTGACATTTACATTTTAATTCAATAAACAAATTCTTTTCATCCAAATCACAAGAACCCTAAGTTATTGAACTCCTTTAAACATTCTTCCATCTCCCTATGGATACGACACCCCAAAACTGCACTACAACTACTACGTTATTCTTTGGGCGTAATCACATGCATAACTCAATGACAAAGTTTGGGCATGCATAAAAAATTACCTAATCAGTTAGGTACGCAAATTCTCTTACCTTTAAGAGCACCGTAATCTGTTTCACAATTTTTGAGATCACTTTTCTTCACCCAAACTTGCCTAGTGACAAGAATATTCCTATTTATCTGTGTCGTTAACTTCGTCAATTGACTCACTTGATTACTAAGAAAGTCAATCTGACCAACAAAATCCTGATTCTTATTTCTATTAAAACTATTGACTCTTTGTCTGTTTAGAAATTGATGACATCTAGGGCGTATGTGTCCTAACTCGCCACAGTGAAAGTAGGTCGGGACAAACCTGGTACCAATGTTATGTGGACGCTGACATCTATTCCTAGGTCGACGGGTCCTACATTGTCTAGTAGGTCTCTGTCTAACAAATCTTATCCTTAAGATTGGGTTTAAGCACATGTCTGGGCTAGTTAGTGGCAGGGACAAAATAGGACGAAACAGATAATGAACTAACAATCTAGACAAATTAAGGTCAGGAATCAAAATTAGACTATGATACCAATTGAGATATCGTGATTTAATAACTAAGTTCGACCTTACGTGCGAAATTATACTAATTAAAGTAACAAGTTACTTTTAATTAGTTTCTAGATGGTTAAATAAACTATTCAATTATGCTAACTTGAATTATCGCAATTTGTAATAAGAAAGCAGTAAATAACATAAAGTTTGATGATGGAGAAACCTAATTAAGGCTGTGTTTGAGCCACATTATTTTGGAAGAATGTATTTTGAAATAGTAAATTGATGGAAAATATGTGGTTAAAAAAGAATGAAAAATTATTGATGTGATGAAAAATTATTATTAAAAGAAGGAAAAATTATTGATGTGATGGAAAATATTATTTTATTGAAGAATGTGTGGTTGAAAATGGGTAGAAGAATGAAAATGAAAATTTTAATATATACCAAACATGGGCTATCTAGTCAACCTACTAGATCTTTCGATCTACCTCCTGTATCTTCAAAGATCCACTGTAAATTCCAGACTCCCGATCTTTTTCAATTGTCTCTTCCAAGTGGATACCCATAAATCACCTATTCCCATTCTTTTTCCTGCACTTGTAGTCCAACCTCCAGAAACTTCTGAAATCCAACTGAGAAAGTACATTCCTCAAAGTGTTAAGGAAGTCAGGGGTTTTGGATCCTTCAATTTCATGCTCGAACCCTAGACCTCATAACCCAACTTATAAAAATTGCACCATAGGTCCTTGACTTTTACAACATGTTACAAATTAGTTCAATTGTCCACATAATCACAATACTAACCATACAGATTACTTCTCACGCCTGCTCACTTAGAGGTTTTTCAAGAGTATCTCAATACGTATTATCGACATGGAGGTAATACTCTGGTCTCATACCTTTCATTTGCTGATGATATTATCATATTCACCAATGGTCAGAAACAGTCTATGAGAAGGATACTTGGTTGTCTAGAGCATTATGAGGGGGTTTTTGGTCAGTTGGTGAACATGAACAAGAGTGGACTTATAATACCAAGATGAGCATCTATTAATCATATCAGACAATGGAGATTTTAACTGGTTTTCAACAGTATTTCACTTATCTGAGAGTCCCCTTATTTAAGGGGGCCAAGATGAGCTTCATTTATGATGACCTTATCCAGAAGGCCAGGGACAAGATCTCAAGATGGGTTTCATGACTTTTATCACATGGGGGCCATATTACTTTGTTGAGGTCTGTGCTCTCCTCCATGCCATTACACTTTCTTCAAATCATGTAGCCCCTAAAGCTATCCTAAAGATACTTGAGAGCATCTTTGTACAATTCCTATGGGATTCCAAAGAATAGGCACACCGTTTACATTGTCGGAGTTGGAAGGAGATTTGCCTTCCTACTGATGAGGATGGTCTAGGCTTTAGGAGATTACAGAATGTGGTGGAAACCTTCTCTATGAAGCTCTGGTGGTTGTTCCGTTCTCTGACATCTTTTTGGGCCGAATTCTTATAGGGCAAATATTGTATGAGAACACATCCTTTATTTGCAGTAGTTCCTTACTCAGTTTCTCTTATCTGGAAGAGGCTGAAATTAGTTGGGCCCCGGACAGAGGCACAAATTGCATGGCACCTTAGAGCATGTCAAATTTTCTTTTGGCATGATTGCTAGATGGGTGAGACCACATTGGCATCCCTATTCCCACATAGAAAGTACACATCTGCGATGGTGCAGGATTTCTATGATGATACTGGGTGGGATATTGGACATTTATTACAAGTTGTCCCTACTCTTATGGCGGAGTAGATATGGGCTATACATTTATGTGTAGATGCCCTGGATCAAATTTTTTTTTGCGGAATACATCGGATGGTAGTTCCGTTACCAAATCAGCATGGCAGCTCGTACGTTCGGGATGTCAGTATCAGGATTCGTACCAATTACTATGGAGCTCCATTTTACCTGTCAATGTCTCATTTTTCTGCTTGAGACTATGGCAGGATCTTATTCCAGTAGATGTGGTTATTCAGAGGAAGATTGGGTATCAGTTGGCTTCCCGTTGTCAGTGTTATTCCGAGATTGAGACGATCAATCATATTTTCACGGACAACAGCATCATCGACAAGGTATGGTAGTACTTTAGGGATATTTTCCAGATACCTATAAGAGTAGGAGATGGGGTAAGATAGAGGTTCCAGAGATGGCGGTATTCTGGACAGCATGTTTGGTTGGACACATTCGTACCATCATTTCTCTATGGTATTCATGTTTTCATGGACCCAAAAAAATGACTCGAAGCATAGGAAGATTCATATGGTGTCTAGACGTATCATTTGGAGGGTCTACCACGTGATATCTTTTCTGTATATCAGAGAACTATTTCGAGCTATGCACTGGTGAGGGAATGTCACACTTGTACCCCTATTTGGTTAAGGAGGGTACCAGCGCATCGGAACCTTCAAGATTTATGGCTAGGTTAGTGGACAATGGTTACACTCTAAAGGAGGGGGTTGATTATAACAAGATTTTTTCACTTGTTGTTAGGTCTCCCACTATTAGAGTCATACTTACGATGGTTGCACATTTTGACTGGGAACTTGAACAACTTGATGCGAAAAATTACTTTTTTACACGGTGAACTTGATGAGTAAATCTTTATGAATCAACCAAAAGGTTTTAAAGACAAACTAAAACTTGATCATGTGTGCTTCTTGAAAAGATCTTTATATGGCATAAAACAATCACCTAGACAGTGGTATAAAAGACTTGATTCTTTTGTATTATCCATAGGGTTTCAACAGAATAAGTTTGATCATTACCTATATTTCCAACATAATGATGCTAATAATAATTATGTATTTTTATTGCTAGATATGGATTATATGCTATTAGTTGGTTCATCACCTAAGTGGATAAGTAACATAAAAAAAAATTAAATGGTGAATTTGACATGATAGATCTCGGAAAAGCTAAAAGAATCTTAGGTATGGAAATTGAAAGAGATTGGATAAATTTTGTTTTGTTTTTACATAAGCCCTCGTATGTTTCAAAGGTGTTAAAGAAATTTGGCATGCATGATTGTAAACCTGTTGCATTATCTTTAGCTACGTATTTTATATTATCTAAAGATTAGGCCCCCTATAATGAAAAAGAAATATAATACATGAGTAGAATCTCATACTCAATGTGATTGGTTCTGTTATGTATTTGATGTTTAGCACTCTTAGTAGATACATGTTTAATCCTGGTTCAAAGCACTAGGAATGTTAAGGTACTTAGAGTGAACTAGTAATGTAGGTCTATGTTTGGTGTTAATAAGGTGGGTGTGAAATTGAAGGGTTTCGTAGACGTTGACTAGGCAGGGGATAGTGATAATAGAAAATCCACCTCTTCTTAAGTGTTTACTTTGTCTAACTTTTGTGTTAGTTGAAAATCATAGTTACAACACATGGTTACACTATTCAGGAAAGAATCTCAATACATTGCTACATGAACTTTGTGTTTTAAATAATTATGTAGTAGTATATTCTGGTAGTCAGTCTTCTATACATTTATGCAAAAACCCTATTTTTCACGAATGCACCAAACACGTTGATGTTAGACTACATTTAATTAGAGATATTGTGTCATATGAAGTTGTAAGACTTGAAAAAAATACACACACAATATAATCCCTCGGACATGGGCACTAAAGTGCTACCAATGGTGAAGTTTAGAGGTTACAAAGATATACTAAATATCTAATTTCCAATTTTATTGGTTCTCCATCTCTGAATTATTACTAACTTCTAATATTTTCTCTTTGCAGGTCCTTTGACACCAAGGTGAAGATTTGTTAGGCAAATTATTGTCAAACAACCTCTCGAGCAATGATGTTAATTATTAATTATTCAGTCGGCATCGACCAATGTCTGAAGTGAAACATTGACACCACGATTGTAGTGACCTAAACTTATAACCTAATTGGAATATTGGAAGTAGCCTAATTTAGTTAGAGCTACTCATGTCCCAACCCATTATCCATTGTGAAAATTACGGGTTACCAAATTAACTGCTACTAAGTTATCGGATGATTATTAATTATCCGTTTTTAATTTTGACGCTATGTGCGGAATTAATTAATCAAAAGAAACAAGTCACTTTTAATTGTTTTTAGATGGTTAATCAAACAAGTCAATTATCATAAGTTGAATTACTGTAGTTTGTAATACCAAAGCAATAAATAACACCAATATTGATGACTGAGAAATCTAACTGGATAAAAACTCCAGGACCAAGCCAGTTACCTCCACTATAGACAATATGGATTATAGTCTAATTCCAGCATAGGAAATTCCACTAGTTCCCGCTGTTGTAATTCCTGTAATCTCCAAAATCTGTTGTTTCTTCCAGACTCACAATCTGTTATGTAGATACTATCTAGCCAACCTGCTAGACTTCCTAATCTACCTCCTGTAGCTTCCAACTTCCTAATCTTCTTCAATTGTCTCTTCTAAGTGGATTTCCAAGAATATCCAATTCTTGTACTTTTCCTATGCTTGCAGTCCAACCTATCTCAACCTCTAGAAACTTCTGAAGTCAAACTAAGAAAGTGCATTCCTAGTGATGTTTAGGAAGTAGGTGTTTTGGATTCTTCAATTTGATGTTTTCCCAAACAAGTGGTTATGTGATCTCAAGAATAAAAGATGAATTACAAAGAAATAATATATTCTTGGATCTTTAAAGAATGATATAAGGCAAAGGAGTAATAATCAACCACCTCGAAAATTTGTGCATAGACTTGGGTATTTATATGAGAGAGTAATTGGGTTGAATGGGCCAAAAATCTGTTTAAAAATGCAACTTATGGTTTATTACATAAACTTGTCGCTCGAGTGATGGCCTTTCGTTCGAGCTAGAGCCGAGCGACAGACGAGCGATGAGAATTCTATTTTTGTCACTCGAGTAGTGTTCTAGCGATAAGCTAGTGAAAATGTGACTCTATGTATCTCCTCTTTTCATGCTCGAACCTTAGACCTCATAACCCAATTTATACAAATTGCAGCCTAGGTCCTTGACTTTTACAACACATTACAAATTAGTCCTTTTGTCCACAGAATCGCCAACACTAAAAACCTAACAAACTCCCAATTTGGCATTCTGTTACAAAACTATACAATGGGTCAAGGAAAAAACTATAAATAAAATCTAAACTACCCATGCTTCATCAAACTGATGGCTTTTGCACTTCTTGTTAAACCTGTTTCCTGAAATTCACAACTCAATACCCAGTTTAAAAGCACGTGATATAGGAAATCAAAAAATAAGCATGCTAGTTTGAGACGTGACATTAATGTCAAACAAAACACCAACCGAAAAATTAACATCACAAAACATTAAAAGTTAAACATCTATGCATATGATATTCAATGCACATTCTCCCCCTTAATGCAAACTTTCAACATGTTTTTATGCAATAGGCAAATGTATATATGTCTCTTCCCAACAACTCCTTAGACATAAAATGCAAAATTTATATATACTCTCTCCCCATTTTTGTCACAAATGACGAAGGGATAATTTTTTTTAACATTAACATATAATCACTCAAAAATGAAGTCGTTAGCATGCATAAGTATAGTCAATGTACAGTAAACCAGTTCAAGTTAACATGGAGTAAATTGTATAAGTAAATTTTTTGTTTGCTTTCCAAATTGGCAAGTATCACAAATCTTGTCCATTTCAAATTTTAAATTTGGTAAACCTTCAACAAAGCAATTTTTTGAGATTTTTGAAATTAGATCCATGTTAACTTGGCCTAACCTTCTATGCCATAACCAAGTGTCATCTTTAAAGCTTGACAAACATTTTAATTC
>CAIGRO010224054.1:0-20806 GCA_903798355.1 Fraxinus baroniana | reverse complement strand
AAATAAATTCTATGGACAATTGTAAAAAAAATTTCCCTTTAATGTACAATTTTCATGAAAAACAAAACCATACGAACACCAAAAGATCCAAAATTTCAACATTTTTCAGGTATAAAATTATACCAATCAAACACAATTAATTGACAATTCTTAGGAAAACAATTCTAGGCAATTCAATTTCTTAGAATTCATTTTCTTTCCACCCAAATTCCACTCTTGTGATCGAACGGATCTTAATTTCAATATAAGTCAAAGTCAACGACTAATTTTATTCACAACTTTTCAACCACATATTTTATTAACTTGAGGAACATATACATGCCTTGGCTAAGTTATTTGTAGCCTGCTCCAGGTTCAGCAAAAATGGAATCCGACAAAAAATGTCTATGCTTTCTATTATTCTAAAATACTCCTCTTCCTCCAATAAATTATGTACAACGTCAAGAAACCACTCAGACTAGCCTCAAATTGTTAGTCTCCTTTTGGTCACACCTTCTAACGTTAATTTTCATTGTCCCATGATTCAAACTTCTATTTATATCACAGCACTGTCTTCGGGTTCCCTGCATATTATTAATGTCGGGTCAGTTAATAATTGCCAAAGAAATACCACGATGAGAGAGAAAGACAAACCTTGTTCCATTCTTTAGGATCCATTTTTGTTGCTGAAACTATGGTGTTTTGACTGTTTTCTATAGCTGCTGCTGCTGCATGCAGTGATCTGCCACACTTCTTCTTCAGTCTTCACTGTCTTAACCGTAAACTTCTTATAAATAGTCACAGTCTTACCCTTGCCATCGTCGTTGGCCGAGCTCAAATAAAAGACAACAGGCTGTTTACACGGATCCTCGCTCATTGCGCTTGAACTCGAAAGGTCCATCACTCCAACTCCGCCATGTTTGGAACGTTCGCAATGGCATTTCCAACTCCTTTCCTGTCAACTGTGTAGTGTATATCTGCACAGTATAGCCCCACGACCACACTCGTGAAATGTCGATTTCTAAACGTCCCGCTTACACGTCTAGTCACAAATGGAAAGTTTGACAAAGTTGGCAAAGGTGAAAGTCGCAAGGTTGCCATCGAAAACGCGATAGGATGAAATTATTTTTTGGTTTTAAAAATAGTTACTATTATAGTGTGTTTGATTGACTTTATTTTTCATGAAAAATGTCATTTTCCCACCAAAATTCTTATTGTTGAAGCGTTTGATTAACAATTTTTTCTTGAAAAATATTTTTCAACTTTTTGTCATTTGACAATATTTTCATCAAAAACGAAGAAAATATTTTCTTTGAAGAGTGATGATTTTTATTTTTCAGGTAATTCACTCTTTTTTAATAATTTCCATAGAAATGATTTTTAGGCAATTGAATTGTTTAGGATTTATTTTTTTATATGCGCATTTCATTCTTACAATCAATCAAACGCACCCTTATAGATTTTGTGTTGGTATATAGACCGTTATTAGAAAGAATGTTAAAACAACATAGAATAAGGAGTGCAATTAAAACACACACTTTACCTCTAAAAAGGGTAATTAAATAGCATTAATTCATATGTCATCTTAAATCCTCCAAGAAGTTTACAACAAAATAGTATATATTACTTGGACGGACAATGAATTATTTGTCGCCTTAAATAATAATAATAATAATAATAAACTAAATTTAATCTACGTATTCACCCCACCCCCGACTTAATTTTTTATTTTTTTAAAAAATTCAAAATTCAAAATCACAGCCCACCCACGGAATCACCTACTCCACCCCAACGCACTCCCCAAATAATTTTCAAAATTTTTTAGAAATTTTTTCAAAAAGTCATTATATGTAACCAAATCACTAATTTGTGTTATCTGTGACGAATTATGATCAAATTTAAATTCGGTGTGACTAATTATGATTAGATTTATTTTCAATGTGACAATTTGTGACCATGACAATCTTAACTGTGATGGTATGTGATGAAATCACAATTAACTCCACATTATTTTTTTAATTCTCATTCTTTTACTCATTTTCAACCACATATCAATAAAATAATATTTTTCATCACATCAATAACTTTTTCTTCTTTTTCAACCACGTATTCTCCATCATATCAAACAAAAAAATACATTCTTATGGAAATAATGTGTACCAAATAGAGGGCTTAACATAGAAATGATCGCAACACATCACAATAAACACATATTTGATAACAAATGGTCATCACAAACAAATCTGCACGCACCGCAGACCAGCACCACAATCCACCACTAGTTACCACCACTATCACCTCCAATACCAATTTCAACTCAAATTCACAACCATAAATACTACCTTTATTGAGCTGTTTTATTTGTGACTAATTGTGACCAACTTTGTTTTCAATGTGACATCCGTGTCATATCAGTTTAATTTGTAACTGTATGTAACGAAGTCACATACAGTCACAATTAACATTGATCTGGTCACACTCGATTCTGTCGCCACTATCGCCACCACCACTCTCAACAACTTCAAGAACAAAGCACACACCACCAACACATTTAACAAATCCCAACCACCACCATTAGTACCCGTGGCATCACCACACCACCACTATCACATGTAGATTCGCTGCAAGCAACGACACGCCACCTTTAAAGCCTCCAAACGGTGGCCACCACCACCCAAGCTGCCGGACTCTACTACCAATATGACCACCTCAACCTCCTTTCAAACCCTCGACCAATATTCTGGCCAAATACTGTCCTAAATGCACCAAAGACTTGGGAAAAAACCAACTACAAAATTTTTTTGGGCGGCACGATATTTTCCAGCGATTCCTATGTCGATATAGCCACACCGGTCAACCACACTCATCAAGGGGAATCTATTTATAGTCTTATATCATCAAATAGCACGCACAATCCAAATTCACAAACCTGTTAAACACATATTCAGGTGAAGGTATCGCGAGGTTGTTGTGTGTGGTAACATTGTACGCTTGCAGCGGAGCTACACCGCATGTAGTGGTGCTGCGCTAGGCGTTGTCGCGCACATGTAGCACCACTGTGCTCTAGTGGCTATACTCTTACACCAGTGAGCGAAGGATCGATTGCGGAGATGATGATGAAAAGTATTGAGGAAAGCATTGGAGAAGTAAAAGTAGGGCTGAGCATGGTCCAATTTGATTCCGTTCTAAAGAAACTGAACTAAACCCAAAAGTTTCGGGTATTTAGTAAATGAAATTGTCGGGCCTAAATTTAATTATGGAACCTTTAGGGTTCGGTTCCATTCGGTTCAACTCGGTTCGGTTCGATTTCGAGGTTCCATATAATATTTAATTTTTTTATATTACAACAACGCTATATCAATTCGACTATGACATATTTAATCTTAACTCTTACAAAATAACGTAGTCCAATCTCATTATATCTTTTGCACCTCTCTTGGTTGTGTTCTTCATATATTTGATTTTTAAAATCAGAGGAAGAGGAAGATGTCTAATTTACAATAATAGAACGGTATAAACAATACTACGGTATAATAAGATATTTGGGTAAAACTTAGGTCAATTTGATTAAGTTGATCTTGGCTGGAAATTAAAAATAGTAAAATCATATTTTGCGTTTGGACTAAATTAACTAAGTAGCAATTTATTTTTTTTAAAAAAATAATTTGACTTACTTAAGATTAAAAAAATAAAAATAAATTAGGGAGACTCGGTTCTTCATTTCTTGGTCTATAACCGAGAACCGAACTAAATTCGTCGGTTATCGCTTCAGATATCCTTTCGGATATTCTTTCGGATATTTAATTTAAGAAGAATCGTTCAATTCGATTCGGTTCGATTTGGTTCGATTCGAGGTCGGTTCGATCTGATTTAGTTCGGTAGTTTTGTCCAGTCCTAAGTGAAAGGCTTGTCTATATAACATTTGGAGTGGCACCTTCGAGACCAATAGGGCAAGGATCAATGAGTGAAGGACTTGAAGACATCAGAGATGAGGGAAGGTGTTGGTCGACACTGGAGAAGAGGAGGGAGATGATGGCACCGTTTGATTTGGGATTTTTAGGATAGAGATTTGCATGGGTATAATTTAGAGATAGAATAAAAAGGATGGAGAGGGTGAAATGAGATAATAATGGTTAAATTGAATATTGATATTATTAATATGTATCAATTCATTTATTAAAATTTAATTACCCCCTGATATATGAAATTATAATTAAGGGAAGAATTCATAAATTTGAGGTTTAGTTTTACCAATTTCAAATTTAAGAATTCATAAATATGAGGTTTAGTTTAAAATCTCAAATTTCAGAGTTTTTAATTTTTATTTATAAAATAATTAATTAAACATATATTTTATTAATAAATATATTAATGTCACAATTTCATAAAATTTGGTCACAAATCACAATTTTCATATGCCACAAATTATTTTACGGTCACAATTCAAAAAATTTATGTCACAATTGTTCATCGATTACAAATCAGAAATTTTATAAGTCACAAATTATTTTACAGTCACAAACAAAATTTTTATGTGTTACAAATTATTTTACGGTCAAAATGAAAAAAAAATAAAATTATAGGTCACAATTTATTCATCGGTCACAAATAAAAAACTTATTCTTTACGATTTATTTATTGATCACAAATCACAAATATTATAAATCACAACTTAGTTGACAGTCACAAATTGTTAAATTATCGATCACAAATTAAAAATTTTTTAGGTCACACATTATTTTTTTGTCACAATTTATCTTTTTCATTTGTCACGTATTGCTTATTGGTCATAGATTAACCAATTTAATGGTCACAATCAACCAAATAATTTGTGACCACTGTGACCACCACCGCACCACTCCCTCCAGCAGCACTACCGCTACTTGCCGTCAAAACCACCACCACCACCTTCCAACAGCAATACAACCACTTCAAACTAATCAACACATCGTAAAAAAACACCAATACATTGTCACGTCATTCCATCGCCATCGTGACAAAACAACAGGACCTTACCACCACCACCACCACCCCATCCTAAAAAAATCCTTAACCTTATCATCATCTCTGATGCCTTCACTGACCACCACACCACTGCTCAACCACCATCACGCCAACAACTAAAACCATCGCACCAAGCTAAAACACACAGAACCACCACCACGCCAACAACCAGAAAAAAAAAACCTCTAGATCGAAAAACACTAACTGAAAACACACCTAAAAACCCACATCAGATTGTGGAGCTGCGATCTGGACATGGCACGCAGACCACAACCAACACCACCACCAAGATCCACTACCACCACCATAGCCACCACCATATCCAACATAACCTTCACCACCGTTGGATCCAACAAAACCACAGTTGCCCAAACACCACCCCCACGAGCACCACAACCCAACAGCCAGCATCTCCGTTCATGCAAAAAACCCCTGCCCAAACACCAGATAGCAGGCACGCCAATCGTAACCTAAACACATACAAAAATCCCCGCCCAAACATCAACAAAACCATCGCCACCAAAAAGATTCGACACTGCCGCTTAAGCACCAGATGGCAAGCACACTAATTTTTGCCCAAACACCAACAAAACTGCCATCCAAAAACCAAATATGAACTGAGAGAGGGAGAAGATGGAAAGACGCGACATCAATGCTCATCTAGCAACGACGCCGACATCTCAGTTCCTACAGTGAGGTACTGGTTGGTTGTCGGAGCAAGAGCAGGAGCAGGAGGAGCAGGCTTTCTTTTACCTGTTGATGCCGCCGACGGGAGAGTAATGATTTGGGATTTTTAAGATTTGGGTAGTATCAAAATATTTGAATTAATATCTGATTTTTTTATAAATAAATTTTATATTTGATTTTTGAAATTGACTTTTTAACCTTCTGATTTTGTGTAATTTCTTCTATAATTAATCCATCTAAATTTTGAATAGACTAACTGTAGTCTTTACATGTAGGTCTTTGGGTTATTTTCTCTTGATATTTTTGGTTCAGTAAAGATTGGGCTTCGGTGACCCAGGTTCTGTCATGGTGGGCTGCCTGCTCGCCTTATGAAGGTCCAACTCTATTTTCAACTCCAATTGGATAACCAAATCATCTATATCCATTTTCCTTTCTTTATGCTTAATTTTTTCTTGAAAGATAAATAAATACAATAAACTGTTTACAACATAAAATGAAAATTTATTATGTTTAACTGAGGTTTAAAAAAAATGTAAATTTATCATGATATGGATTTAATTAAATTGGGAGAAACTCCACAACTTTTAAATAGTCTAATAAAAAAATAACTAAAAATACAACTTTCATTTTTTTTATTTTTTTTTTCTGAATTATTCATAATGTTCTCGATAAAATATCAAGTAGAGGCACGTCTTACTCAAAACATTTTCTAATTTGTCCATAACTCAAATATAACAAAAATTGACTCTGCCAAAATATCTGTTAAAATAGGAATAAAGGCACAACACTCCCCTTCCAATTCGATTATAAGAGTATTCGACTGAAACACTTGCTCATTGCGTGTTTTCTCGTGAAAAAGAATACAGATTATCAATGGCAGAGGCAGAGGCAGCGGCAGCGGCAGCGGCAGCGGAGAGAAGAATTTCAAGATGGTCGCTTTCCGGCATGACCGCTCTCGTTACTGGCGGCACTCGTGGAATTGGGTATTTTTTTTATTTATTTATTTTTCCATATTTTTTGATTGAAAATATGGGTTTTTGGATTTTTTTTAACGATTTGTTTATGATAATGTGATGGTCAGGCAAGCGACTGTGGAAGAACTTGCTGAAATGGGTGCTACTGTGGTCACATGTTCAAGAAACGAGGTGGAGCTTAATCGACGTTTGCAAGAATGGAATTCAAAGGGATTTAAAGTGAGTGGTTCTGTGTGTGATGTTTCTTCTAGAGAACAAAGAACAGAGCTCATGGAAAAGGTCTCCTCAATTTTCAATGGCAAGCTCAACATTCTTGTGAGTATCCCCACCAAATGCTGTTAATTACCCAAGTTATAGCCATGTTTTACTTTTTTCATTGAAATTTTTTTCATACTAGAACTACTCCATGAGTTATGGGAAATACTCACTTGGCACGAAAAATTTGTAAATGTGTTATTTTTGTTGAAGCTGAGCAAAATGGGTAAAGATTTATGGTTTATGTATTTTCGTCTCTTTAAAAAGCACATCTAGTGCATTAAGACGCGTTTTTATCTGGCTAGGCAAACGTCAACTGTCCTGTTTTCCACACTAGAATAACTATTGCTCAATGCACATGTTTTAAATAATTCCCTCCAAAACTTAATTAGGAAAACAAGCATTTATATATGTGATGCTCATATTTTCATTACAATGACTTGAGGGCCTAAAAGTTGTATGTTTTTCTAGAATAACATCTATATTTGTAGATTTCATTCAGCCACTTACGGATGAAGTGAATTGTTGAAAGTAAAATAGATCACCAAGGATTCCGGGCTCAGTATATCGCCAATATACCGAATCAAACACCACAATCAAACAAACCTGAAACCACAAACGCTCCCAAAATCGGTTGCTTTCTTGGCTTGCCCACAAGGGACCCGGTATGAACTATTTGCAGCCACAAGAACTAGCCACAAAGGCTGGAAGAGAAAGGGAAGAAAACGCTATAGAGGAAGCACGAAGCAAGAGAACTTTAGCCGCCAGTTTTTCACTCACAAGTAAGGTTGCAAATGATATTTTCACATTGTCAAAGCCAACAAACATGAGTCAAACATATATAGTATAAGAATGGGCTTTTAGGTTAGACAATAGTTAGGCGCCAGAGCTAATAGGTAGTGGGTAAATAGACTATCAATCTAAGAAGCCATTCAAGATTTATGGGTCGACCATGAGTAACATTAATTAAATTAGGTTACTTTAAATGCCCATATAAGTTGTAGGATTTATTTGAACAATTGTGGTGACGATATTTTACTTCAGTCATCTTGTCGATGCCGACTGAATAAACAATGACTTTACATCATCGTCCGGGAGGTTGTTTGACAACAATTTGCCTAACATGAATAATTTGTCATAAAATGTTGTCATATAGAGTAACAACCACTTTGCATCTATCCAGAATCATGAACCAGATCTGTACTTCCAACATAATGTAAACTCCTAAGTTCTAACCTTAGGGCTATCGGCATCACCTCATAGCAAATCATGATTCTTAATGACTATGTTCCTAATGCATAATACTACCTTTAACTTTTTCGTCAACTTGTCTAATATTTTTATCTTTCCCTGTTTATGTTTCTAGTAATATTAGCATGTGTTTTTTTTTTCCTACTAATTTTTATGTCAAATCATTTCCTTCTCGGGGTCTGCCAATTCTACGATGGAATTCTTGTGACATACAAATCAAGTTTTATCATCAGTATAAAACATTACTGTTCTTAATGCTTTGAGAATGGCCTCATAGGATCTTGTGTCTGTAGGTAAATAATGTTGGGACGAACATCAGGAAGCCAACTGTTGATTATTCTGCTGAGGAATATTCTAATCTGATGGCTACAAACTTTGAGTCTTCTTACCATCTTTGCCAACTTGCTTATTATCTTCTTAAAGCTTCAGGCAATGGAAGGGTTGTGTTCATTTCCTCTGTCGCTGGTCTTGTACACTTATTTTCTGGATCTATTTATGGAGCGACTAAAGGCAAGCTATTCTAGTGAATTGCTCATTTGTTTACACTAACCATTTTCTAGAAATGGATGAAAGTTATATACTCCTTAAAATTTTCCACTCACAGGTGCAATGAATCAACTTACAAAGAATTTGGCTTGTGAATGGGCAAAAGACGGCATTCGTGTCAATTGCGTTGCACCGTGGTATATCAGAACCTCTCTTGTGGAACATGTAATATTTCTATTCTTCATTTCTTCTTGTTACTTCTATAAGTCGTAACCTCATATATTTGAACCATTATGATATTGACGAATCTTATACTGGGTTGCCTCCCCCAGCTTTCATGTTCATGAAACTGACATAATACATTGAAATTTGGGTGGTCCTTTCTCTCATAGAGAATTATATGCAAGTTATTTGATTATCGGCTGTATAATTGATGACGTATCAGCATTGATGTGTTTATCCAGGTCATGATCATTATAGGTCACAATTTAGAGAGCTTACTAACAGCATATCCAACAATGCTCTTTATTTTGAAGAGTATATTTTCTATTTTAAGAATTTTAAAACTTCAAGGGTGGAACTTTTTATACAAGTATAACTATGTATTTATTCTTTATTTTGCTTTTTCCCATAGACAATTATGGCTAAACATTTTCCCTCTTTTAAAAAAAAAATGGAGTGAAAGAAGTAGAAGTAAAATATTAAAATAATCAATTAATATAAGAGATAGCGGTGCATAGAAATTTGCGAAATGACAAATGAAACAATTAAAATATTATATAGAGAATGAGTTTGGCTCTACGTTTGGAGAGTCAAATCCACTATTTGTTGTAATTCTCGAATATAGAGAGTTGTTGGGCTCCTGAAAAGAAGATTGACTCTCTAAAATAAAGAGGATGGGAATAAAAATCCTCTTGGAAATACTCTTGGATACTTTATCGAGCTTGGGAACATATGATTCTCCTCGTACTTTTTCAAAGGAGTAGCAAACTGTTTCTATTAGTTATGCCTAAGCTTGAGCTGCAGAATTTTGTAGTCATGCTATATCTCCAATTATGAATTAAATAGTTTTCAAAGTACCTCTATGGGTCTTTAAAATAGAAGCTTATCTAAATTAATCTTATGAAGCTGATGTCATCACTTGTATGAGTACTTGGGAACTTATCTAATTTAAGCAAAAAAAGAATGGTTTAATATTATAAAGATACGTCGCTGGGGTGCCCAGGATTCTCGCTACTGTCTCATTTTCTTCTTGCAGAAACATCCTTTTTGATTATGCTTTACAATAATCTTAAGGAGTATATGCATGGACAATGTGTTTTCCCAGTGACTTATTGTTGTTATTTAACCTTTCGAAATTTACCTTTCTTGTTACTGTACTAATATCTGAAGAGTATTTGAATGGAAGATGGATTTTTCCTGTCGATTTGTTATCTCTATGTATTACCGGATTTACCTGTGACTGATAAATACCTGAACTAGTTGATCAATGTTCAAATAATTTGATTATTTGTATAATACATGCTATCTCCAATATGTAGACTATAGAATAATTTAAAACTCTTCACACATTATTGAGCTAGTGCCAACTAATTTCTGTGCAATTTTACCTTCAGTATCACTGTGGTAATCAGAATTTAATTGTTGAAGATAGGGGTTTTCCTGAGTGCTGGAGTGTGTATTAAGTTATCTTTTTATCGGCATATTGAAATAATTGGAAATTAAGTAAATAAACATCAAAACAACCCCTTTCTACCAGATACAACAGTTTATGGAATCAATCATACAAGTAAAGCGTGTTTGGCAGAGATGATTGAATAGTACTAAACTTTCTTTTGGACTCTGCTCAGAATAATATGGAAGATAAAGAAACTAAAATCTGATTCATTAATGTCCACTTGTGTCCACTACTGTGTAACAAAAATGCACTCAAGTAGTCTTAGACTCAATACATACGTGTTGGATAGTTGAGGGATGAGCGGAACTGCAGGGTAGAAAGACATCATAAATTGAGGGTGGGCAGCACAAGTAGTCTGCCTATGCATTGGATGGCCCGTTACTCATATGTCATGACAGAAAAACCAGTTGGATCCGATGTTAAGAACACTGCCTTTGGTAAATGACCAATATCTCATTTGAGATCATTCGTATTGAATTTTTGTGGCCAGAATTTTATCATAAAATTACTTGATCATCTGTAGGGGGTGTTGACTATTTCAGAATTCATATTCGAAATATTTTTTTGCTGACTCCTTCGAATTTGTTTTACAGTTGCTTGAAGACAAAGAGTTCTTGGATAAGGTAATCTCTCGAACTCCCCTTGGACGCCCTGGAGAACCCCACGAAGTCTCATCCTTGGTAGGTTTCCTTTGTCTCCCGACTGCATCGTACATTACTGGACAGGTTATTGCTGTTGATGGAGGAATGACAGTAAACGGGTTTCCCTAGAAGAATCATGAGATTCCCCCGAGGTTTTCCATCACTATATTCCAAGTCATTTTCGAAGCTAGCTCGTGCATTTTAACTCATTACTCCTCTCCAAGTTTAAACTCATTTGTTGTGGAAAAGTTTCAAGAGTTTCTACTCTTATTGTGTTTATGATTGAGAGCAAACTAGCACAATCACATTTTGTTCTTGGTAAATGTGATCAGTTTACCGTAATTGATCAAACCCTGGAGCTATGCGACTCAAATTTCAGCTCCCCGTTACTGATATGTTGTCTTTGTACAGGGAATTGGAATTCAAATACATCTGTTCATTTAAAAAATAAAGAATGAAATATTTAAAATTTCATACAAGTATATATGGGTTAATTTTCCAATGGCCACTGAAGTTTGCACTTAGTGTCACCTTGACCATTGAAGTTTAAATTTTTGACCGATAACTGAATTTTACAAAATTTTCCATTCAAACCACCGGCTTAATTTGACGTCCAGTTTTTAACTAAAAATTCCACGTGTTCATGTTCCAACTCGCAGGATTTAAATGAAAATCCTAATGTCCTGATCATTGATGACTTGGTACATAAATATGTAAGATCTTCATCTATAAAATGGACGTCAAAATGAATGAGTGATTTGAATAAAATATTGGATTATTAGCACAAAACGTCCTACGTCTGAAGTTCATTGTGCAAAATATTCCCACCTTACATTTTTTTGCATTTTCACCCCCTATTTGCACATTTCATTGTGGAAATTATCATTGGGAGCCACAGAAGAAATTGGCTTGGAAGTTCTGATTTTTCTCGAAACCTATATTTTAATTGAATCTTGAAAGTGCATATTCCCTTATAGATCACAGATTTGATCGTGACCTCACGTCCCCTAGCAGAGCTCCGTTTCCACCATTTGGCTCCTCCTCCCCTTCTCTACCGTGGCCACCATTTCCGTCCAGCCCTACCCTTGTTATTCGAACCATTTTTTTGCCTTCCTCTTCTAAATCCACTTCACTTCCCTTTAACTCAGAACGGGATAGCCATTTTTACACATTACGAATCTGCTGCTGATTATGCCCTTTCCCTCTTCAATTTGGTAGGGGTTGGTCGTGGTGGAGAAAGAAAGAGACTTTTATTTTTCCTAATTTTTTTAATAATTTGTTTGGACTTATTTGCACTTTAAAAAAAAAAATTGAAAATATGATTGCAATTAGCTCTTTATTTTCTTTTATTTGAATAGAAATGCATATTCGTTATTTCATAATTTTTTATTGAAAAATTGGGTAAAAATTGATGAAAATGATATATTTTCAATGAAATGTGCAAATAGAAGTGAAAATGCCAAAAAATAAAATAAAATAAGGTATGACCGTTTTACACAATAAACTTCAAACTTACGGGACGTTTTGTGCTAATATCCCTAAAATATTTTGTAAATTTAAGAGGCTTGTGAAGCAAATTGTTGTTCAACAGTCAAGATGACACTTAGTGTAAAGTTCAGTGACTATCAATGAAATTAACTCAATTCTATCTCCACTAGGGGAGAGAATCTGAATCGAGGAAATATAACATTTCTCTTTATTAGGAGCTATATCGAAATCGGTAGTAAAAGCATCTTCAAGAGATTTTATTTTTTAAAAGCATTTTATACATAATAGTAAGCATCTTTAAATTTAAAGAGAAAATCTTTAGAACACTTTATTTTATTTTAATTTGGTCAAATGAGGGTCCATCTCTAATGTTTTGGTTAAAATAATGGATTTTATATGAAAATCATACAAGGGACCCAAAGATGCATATCGACTTAAAATTTTGGGTGTTTAGACAAAATGAGAGGCTTGTGACCCACCCACACTGTTTTAAAAGGTTTGGAACTCTAGATGCAATTTACTCTTATAAATTTAAAAATGATATTGGATTTGACTTTCTACATTTGAAGAGTCAAATTCACCATCTAATTAAAAAAAAAAAAAAAGGTTATAATAAAGTATATTGAAGCCTAATTTCAATATTTAACTCTCTAAAATAAAGAACATTTTATATTTGAAGAATTTTTTAAAAATCCTCTAAGAAGTTGCATTTGACGTTATAAACTAGAATGTTTAAATTTCTATCTTATTATATCCATCCCATGTTTGGTAGAAATTTCTTAAGAATAAATTTTGTGAAAAATAATTTTTTGAAGAAAGGAGTAGAAGAAATTTATAGACCCACGTGCAAAATTATTTTATTGGAAATTAATTTGGGAAAATGAGCTCTAGAGGGTTGATTTTATAGTTGATTTTAGGGATTTATTGCAGTCACAGTCACATGCCTTCATTTTCTCATAGACTTTACTTAAATTTTTCATTTGTGTTACACATTATCCCAAACCTTTAATTTAGTTGCAACACAAGGATAAATTAACCTTCTTCATCCAATTGAATGTCAGTTGACCAGGATTTTTTTTTTTACCTATTTTGACTAAATTTGACCAAATGTAAAAGGTTAAAATGGTAAATTTATTTTTTTTCAAATATTAACAATTAAAATATTTAAGTTGAATTAAAAAAAGAAGAAAAAAAAACTTGCCCACCCCCAACGATTCTACCTCTATGCCCAAACCATTAATTTATTATATAATATCTTGTTCGGGAGAGCATCTATTCTTTTACTCCTCTCGGCTTTTTGTCATGTCCTTAATATTCAATTTCAATACATCTATAACATGAGAAACTTAAATTGAATTCTAGTACAGAGGTTTAAGGCTCGAATTTTGGTGGACGCAATAGGAAATTGTTAAATGTAAGAGTACGGATACTCTTTCAAAGCGTACAATACGTAATAAATTAATTATTTGGACACAAAGACCGAGTCTTTACAAAAGGAGAGCATTATTTTCAATAGATCTATGAGTACAATATTTAACGTAAACTTTTGAGTGATATGATGTTGGTATGTTGAAGATGAGTTAAAAAAAAAATGTCGTTGGACCAAGAATCTCTAACTCAAAATAAAACTCAAGACCTCTTTAAAGAGGACAATTTGATAAATTATGTATTTTCTTATTTCTTTATTATTTGTTATTTATAATTTATAGTGGAACATTTTTCAAGAACGACTAAAAAATGTTGGAAACTCCGAAAAGGCACACATTTTCAGTCAAATATATTCTTAGAACGATTTGTCAAGTGCCACACTTGGGTTAATAAAATATTGTGGAAATTTGAAAAAATGACCACTAAAATATTTTATAAAGCTATTACAATTTTCGTGTGTTAAGTATCTTAATTACGATCTTAATATTTCATTCACCTGAAATTGATTCGAGAATCATGATATAACTGTTAATGATGAAGATTTGACGTGAGTCATGTGTGCCCACGATGATGCTTTGGTAATAGTCGACTTTGATTTGAAATGAGTATTAGTGGACAATTGAAGTGCCACAAATGCGCTGACTTGTTATGCTTTTCTGGGACTTGAGATATCTCATGACAAGTTGGGACAATAACTATGCCTTCGCAAGATTTTGGAGGGTCAACCGTGATACCAGAATGAATGGTGGAATTGCCTAAATGTTGTATTTGAGACTTAGACGGATGCTTCTCGATTTTTCGTTTTACATGACAATATGAGTTTTATTCATTTTATAGTGTATCTTGTTTGACATTTGATGTATTGTTATAAAAAGATTGAAAGGAAAATTGTTTTTTTTTTTTTTTTTAAACTATTCAATGGTATATTGCCACGTGATAAAGTATAAAATATGATATCAAAAATGATGTAGCTGTCATAGTTATCAGACTCGACCCGGACGCTAACCCGAACAATGCAGCGAGTCAATGGGTTAGTGGTTCAACCGGTAGGTCATTGCATAAAAACTTATAAAAAATATATATAAAGTATAATTTTTTTTATGGGCAAAATTAAAATTTATAAAAGTTAAAAATGATTCATTAGTTAAAAATAAGTTAATGCACGCAAATAACACTAAAGTACTTCGTTCAAGTGGTGGGGAACACTTTGTTTTTTTTAGATTAAAAGTTCAAAATTCAATTCCCTTGGACCCAAAAAATTTGTAAAAGAATTTCAAAAATCCAATCAAACCGGTCAACTGGGCTAGGTTCGGGCCGGGTAAATCCCGGTTAACTCGGTCAAAACCTATTTTTTGACCGAGTCAAGTGCATTGTTATCAATTTAATCTGTCCAGCCTTGTCAAGGGTCTGGGTCACCGATTTTTCGGGTCGATTTTTATAACTATGGTAGCTGTAGCATGATTGTAATTTTTATTTTTTTTTTTTTACGTAGGAACCTACAGCCGCTACTCATGAGTGCGCACTCCGTAAACCTCGTTTCATGTGCAGTAACTCGTAAACCACACAGGAGATGTAAATTGCACTAGGCAAGCTCGGTGCAACGAACTCGATCGACAAAGTGTTGGCAAATAATTCAAACTCATGATTGTAATTTTAATGCCACATATGTATGCCACGAGGTTTCACATTTTCACGTCTTTGATAATAAATTCGAGGCTTTTGTTTGATTGTGCTGTCATAGATATGGCTGTTATCGAATTATTTAGGGTATGCTAAAGGATGATAATTTACGTTTTATTTTGAGCGAATGAAAATTAAAGAGGTTGCTAATAAAACTACATAGCATTAATTATAAGTCCATGTTTGGTGGAGATTAAAATCAGATTATTAATAAGTTTCGATAAAAATTGATTAAATTTGTGGTTGAAAAAATATGAATCTCAAGAAACATGTGATTAATGTTATAAAATGATTGATTATGTGACATTATCTCTATAGCTCGATTCTGATGTACCCTCAAATATAATTTTCTTAATCTGAAAGGATGTAATCGAGCAATTTCAAGAAGTTGTAACCACGCTCTAATCTCGGTTACTAAGATCCTGCCACGTGGTGTTAAGAATAAAAAGGCCAAAACAGGTGAGGGGACCTGTTACACGAGCCTCTAAAAATACAGCATGTTGCGTGTTGTGTTTTTATTCGTCCACGTAATTAACGTTAAATCTACCTTAAAACGTGGTGCATTTCTATCGTGGGTGATGTAAATTAGACGGTCACGATTCCTTCCTCTGCAATCAGCTTTTTACGTCACATCAACCCAACGGTGCCCCCACCACACTACCTGTCCTTTTCAGCTATAAGGTTGTTGGCTGATTTGTCTTCCGATTTTCATATCTCGTCTTGATTTGTACTTTTAATTCTCTTTTTTTTTTCCGTGTTTTCAGAACCTGGGCTTCGGTATTCCCTTTGAATTTACGAGGTTTTGATCCGATAAGAAGTGTTTCATTGATTAGATTTCTTTGGATTAAGGAAAAATCATGGCTGGTATGTGTTGTGGAGTAAAAATTGGTGAGAGTGAGACTGCTGCACCCGTTGAGCCAAGTTCAAAATCCGCCAGGAGAAAAAGGATGGGATGTCAACAATACAATATTGTACCCAGCGACACCGTGGTGGCGCCGTCGCTGGAAAACGGCAAAAAGAAAAGGCTAAAGGTGGAGGTGGTTGTTCCGGCGGCGTCTCTGCCACGGAAGTGCGAAAAGTCGGTTGAGAATTTTCAAGTGGAGCAGGAAGAACCTGTGTCACCATCGTTTACAAGAATCAAAACTGATGTCTTTACGGAATTTCCGGGATTCGGCACGACTTCTGTTTGTGGAAGAAGAAGAGAAATGGAAGATGCAGTTGCAATTCACCCATCTTTTTGCGGCCAAAGCGATAATATTCCTAGCGGGATACATTTTTTCGGAGTATACGACGGCCATGGCTGCTCACATGTATATAATCTTTTTATTTATTTATACGTCATTAACTTAAAAGCTCAGTTTTTACTCGAAGGATTAAACTTGATCTGGTTTTTTTTAGGTGGCTATGAAGTGCAAGGACCGGCTGCACGAGATAGTAAAAGACGAGGTAAAATCCGGTGAGACATCATGGAAAGAATTAATGTTCAGGAGTTTTTCGAAGATGGACCAGGAAGTCACGGAATGGTCCGGCGATGCCACTTATAATTGCAGATGTGGACTTCAGACCCCTTGGTCTGACACCGTCGGATCCACCGCCGTCGTGGCGGTGGTTACCCCGGAGAAGATAATTGTTTCCAATTGTGGTGATTCTCGCGCTGTTCTTTGCAGAAACGGTGTCGCAATTCCCCTTTCTGTAGATCATAAGGTGGGTTAAAGTCAAAATTGCTGATTTGTGATTTTGTTCGATAATTTTGATTTGGAATTTAAAATATTGTTGATTTTATGCAGCCGGACCGGCCTGATGAACTTATTCGGATAGAAGAATCCGGTGGCCGTGTCATATTTTGGGACGGAGCAAGAGTTCTTGGAGTCTTAGCAATGTCTCGTGCCATTGGTAAATTCTCAAACCAAACAATCTAGTGAAGATCTAGTCAATTCCGTGATTATAAGTTGGATCTAATTAATTTTTGAATTTTTTTTCTCAGGTAATGGTTACTTAAAGCCATTCGTGATATCGGAGCCGGAGGTGACCATAACGGAGCGGATGGCGGAGGATGAGTGTTTGATTCTGGCGAGTGATGGGCTATGGGATGTTGTATCTAATGAGACCGCCTGCAGGGTGGCGCGTATGTGTCTTCAATCCCGGAAACCACAATCGCTGCCTAGGTCGTCTGGAAATGACATCAAGGTGACGGATTCCGGTCAGAGTTCCGATAAGTCCTGCTCCGATGCTTCTATTCTGTTGACCAAACTGGCTTTGGCGCGACACAGCACCGATAACGTCAGTGTTGTGGTGGTTGATTTGAGGAGGGACTTGTAGCAATCATTTTATTCTTTTTTTTTTTTCCTTATTTTTTCTTTTTTCCTAATATTCAAGAGTGCTACACATATGTGCCCTCGAGTGAAAGGATTTTTTTTTTTTTTTTATTCTGCCCCTTCGAAATTTTATCAAGTTGCCTCCTCACATCGAGGAGTTTATTTAATATTGAAATGTTTGTTTTAGTTAAAAAACTGATTAAATTTAAACTAATCTCAATTATTAATTTTAGCTAAGTATTTTTTGGATCCTATAATATTTATTAATTTTTCAATCAAATATTTCATCAATTTATATTGTAATTATTAAAATTAAGATTTTTTTTAGCAAAATCAGCTTAATATCGAAGAGTTAGAGGATGTTTGGTGGAAATTAAAGTTAGATTTTTAGTAGATTGTAATAAAAAATTTTGAAATGTGTGGTTGAAAAGTTATAGGATCCGTAAAAGATGTAGTTAATATTGATTGTTTGACTTTAACTTAAATTAAAATCAGATCTTAATCAGGTCCAAACAGACCTTTAATAAAAGAAAACTATTAATGTACATATTAGTTAATATGAAATGTTTATCCATTTGTTCTATTTAGTAATATCGAGTTTAACGTTTTTTTTTTTTTTTTTGGATAAATGTCTTATAAAATTAATAAAGTATTATAGTTTGACCCGAATTTTGAAGAAGAATAATGAAAGGAAATGGGTTGTTAACGATGGGTTGTTAATATGTGTTGATTAAGTGTTAATAATGTGAACCTTTGAAGATCACCAAGGGGTGTCGGGGCCCATATGAACAAATGTCAACTCCTTTACACGAAACTGGGCTCCATTCAGAATTCGAAACCCTTTACAAGACTGCGACAACTCGACCATAAACCACGACCAACATAGATAAAGCCTGTTTGGTATAACTCAAAAGTCGATTAAAATTGAAAATATAATCGTTATTGAGTCTCACTCGTCTAATAAAAGTCAATAATAACAACTAATTTTTCAATTTTAATCCGATTTTAATCTCTACCAAACACACTCATAATTAGGTGCCCCAAGTAACAAGTTACTAATGACTGCTTGTACTCTCTGATGAAAGACATTTCCTAATCAAACCATAATAGTTCAATGTTTCAATAGAGGTATTATGCAAACCATATATATTCATATTTACATACAAGATATTATCCTATACTTCCTTGCATGTCACTGAAATTTAAAAATGTCGAAGCTTGATCATGATTTTGTTGAAGATAATTACACATATCTAAAAATGAGAGTAAGGTTAAAGTAAGCAATATCTATGTAATTAGGTAGTCAAAATTTGTCAAACGAATAGATATTGAAGAAATTTATGTAAATGATATATAAACTTTGTTGCATCAACATTACAAAATACAAAAAAGGGTTAAATGAATAATGTTGTTTGAATAGTGTTAAGAGATATAATCTCATATCGAATAAAAATGAAAACATAAGATTGACATTTTAAGGTGGAATTCTAAATCTTAACATGGTTTGAGAGCCCGTTAAACTTCAACGAGCGATTCGATCCGACTAAAACTCAAAAAATTGAGCACACGAATTTCAAGATTGGTCTGCTCAAACGAGCCATCATTTTGCAGGCATGTTAAGGGATGGAATCCCACATAGAATAAAGATAAAAACATAGACAAATTTATAAAAATTTGGACTACTCCTCTTAATAAAGTTGACATTTTAAAATGATTGCCCAAAATTTACCACGGGGCACCTATGCTCTTTGAACATGGCCTACGTGGCCATGTTCATGTAGTGCACGTCCTAAATGAAATGAACGTGGGACGATGAGGTCAGCAATGAGGGGAGAGTGGTGGCGTCACATCTTGCAGGTATATGTGTACCACTTGCATTTAATTTGACTTATTTTTTATGTATTCAGTTGGAGAATTGAATTGGCTACTTTTTCAAATAAGTTTTGGTCCCCTTCACGCTATTCATTAACCAAAGTTAAAGCTAGTTCAACAAATAATTGAGTTCGTACTTCTATAGACGATATAGTTTCCATCGTATCTGATCCCTCAAGAGCCTCGACTCAATTCAAGATAATTACAAGACTAGGGATGGCAATTTACCCCGACGGGTTGACGGGGCGGGGCGCAAGATAATTACAAGATTAGGGATGGCAATTTACCCCGACGGGTTGGCGGGGCGGGGCGGGGCGCCCCGCCCCGCCTAGGTAAAAAAAAATAAAAATAAAAATGACCGGTCCCGCGAAGTTAAATAAAAAAAATTGAATATTGTTTTTTTAATTTTGGACATTGTTTGTTTTCATTGCTTGGTTTGATTATTGATGTAATTATTTTAAGTATTGTTTGTTTTGGATTATAAAATTTTGAATTTGTATTTAATTGGAAATTTTTGATTTAAAAAAAAAATTTTTAATGGGGCATTAAACGGGGCAAAAATCCGCCCCGGGGGTGGGGCTTGGCTTGGCAGGGCGGGCCCCCCTGCCCCGCCCCGAACCCACCCCGTTGACATCACTATACAAGACACGGTTGAACATAATAATCCCGCCCCGCCCCGAACCCACGCCGTTGCCATCACTATACAAGACACTGACCGGTCCCGCGAAGTTAAATAAAAAAAATTGAATATTGTTTTTTTAATTTTGGACATTGTTTGTTTTCATTGCTTGGTTTGATTATTGATGTAATTATTTTAAGTATTGTTTGTTTTGGATTATAAAATTTTGAATTTGTATTTAATTGGAAATTTTTGATTTAAAAAAAAAAATTTAATGGGGCATTAAACAGGGCAAAAATCCGCCCCGGGGGTGGGGCTTGGCTTGGCAGGGCGGGCCCCCCTGCCCCGCCCCGAACCCACCCCGTTGCCATCACTATACAAGACACGGTTGAACATAATAATCCCGCCCCGCCCCGAACCCACCCCGTTGCCATCACTATACAAGACAC
>CAIGRO010224046.1:0-13462 GCA_903798355.1 Fraxinus baroniana | reverse complement strand
ATGGTTGGTTATTCTCTCTGTCTATCAATAGTTTTGTTTTTCAGATATGATAATCACGAGGTCTTGTTGAATATCATTATATTTTTTTGGACTTTATATTTAGTTTAATAGACTTGTATTGTAATGTTATCGTATTACGTCTTAGCCTAAAACGGCAAACAAAAACTATATTTTAGTTTATTGTTATTTCACTTTGATTTAGTTGGTATTTAAATTTGTAGTAGATATATTTAGTTTGTTTTAGATTTATTGCTAGTAAGATATAAGTATATATTGAATTCAATGAATTAATGTCATAAAAGCAGACAGAAAAAAATATACAGCGAAATCAGCGATTTAAAATTGGATCAAACCGTTAGGTTTATATTTTTTTTTGAAACCGTTCAAAAGGGTTTGATTTAACGGTTTGATTTAAAAATTTGTCAGAATTTGATAAAAATCGAACCGCTTGCACCCCTAGCCCAGCCTTTAGGTTAGAAAACATAGTGAAATAAAAAGAGGAAAATGTAGAATGGTAATAAACTATAAGAATTTAAATGAAGTTACTAAGTTCGATATTTATTACTTGCCTAATAAGGGAGTTAAATGTTTCAATGCACACCGAACTTTCGATAATGTCACGTTTCACTCACTGTACTTTAACTTGCATTCTATTACTCACTAAACTTTATACAATTGCACTCCGTTACTCACTAAGTAACTCCCAGCATTAACCACTGCACACGTGGATGACGGATTTTACAGCTGGAAGTTAAATGCCATGTCATTTCTCCCAAACATCATCCAAACACTCCTCACCCAAAATCATTTGAAGTCGTGAGATGAAACCTTTGTGTCAAATGTACAACCTCCATCAGCCATTGCAGAAGCAGCTCTCAAATCTGAAAATTCAGAGTCGTCTTGAACCCAAACCCCAAATTCGAATTTCATCCACAATCGACGGGCTCGAAGCTGATTGTTGAAACCGTAGACATGGATAGAACACCTTAGTTTGCTGACAATCGGATTTAAATGGGTTCCAATTTTCGAAGGTCCATTTCATTTTTCTTACAAGTTATGACCTTTCCTACGAGACATCTCAGTTTGCTACCACTCAGATTTACTGAAAAGCGACACCGGATAGTCACGTGTTCAAGGCGGATCTTACGGTGCTGAAGAAAGAGGAAGTGAAGGTTGAAGTTGAGGAATGTAAAATACTGCGAATTAGTGGGGAGAGAAGCAGGGAGAAGAGAAGAAGAATGATTTAGGCTGCCGAAGATGCCAAAATGGATTAGATTAAGGCCATTGAGATTTCTGGGTGGATAGTTAGAAGCTTACAATCAAATGGAGCCTGTCCAAACCTGCTACATCTGTTAGATTTGGATACTGAAGCCACTTTAGATGTTTTGAGATTTGCATTTACAGAAGAAGATGAAATAAACGGCTTTTCACAAGGATCAATAAACTCGGAGTTAGCTGAAGTAAAATTTTGGTTCAGAAAGTAGTAGATGTTCTTGCTGATGTAGTCAAATTTTGGTTCAGAAAGTAGTAGATGTTCTTGTTGATGTAGTTAAATTTTGGATCAAATGTATCAAAGATTCAATGTTTTATATATTATGGTTTGATTTGTTTGGTTTTATACATTATGTTTCAGTTTCTTTTCATCCATTTGGAAACATGTTTCTGATATTTAGTAGACCAACATAACCAGCATAAATTTTTCACTACAAAAACCAGTTTAAAAACACCATCCATACCAGCACAAGAAGTTTCCTATTCATTATGCTGGAATGATACCCTATGGTCGTTCTCGGATTTAAGAGCGTATGCTTGTGCCTTCTTGTGGCCAAGATTTCTGATTTCAAGTCCAAGAATAAGAAGAAGAGCGAGGGCAAATACAAGTTGTGAGTGTACAATGGTGTGGAACTGCAGCTTAGTGAGTGGATTATGTACCATGCTTAGCTTGGAGTCAAGAGGTGGTTCATTTACGATAATAATAATAATAATAATAATGATAACGGGATTGAAAAGGTTAAAAGTCTTTCTTCTGCTCCCAAATTAATCTCAGTACATTCCATTTTCAACAACAAAGCAACTCTAACTATACCAATCACCATATCACAGCAACTTCACTATTTCAAAGGCTTCCCATTTCACTGGAAGGGAATGAAACAATAAAAAATCACACCACAGCTTACATCATTGTTCAACTTCCCCTATATAATACACATAACTGGATAGATACAATATTACACAAAAGTTTCCAAAGCACTTTGGCGACAAGATGACACGTTAGTTACAAAAAACTGTCCGCCTATACTGTTACAAAATGTTAGGTCGAAAGTTACATACGATAGACCATACAAATTCTTTGGCTTCCTTAAGTTCATTTTTAAGTGTCTGAACTGACTTGACCCTTTCGATGAACTCCACGATTTGCTTTTGAACTTCCTTCAGGCTTCAACATATCTTACATAGCTAAGCCTGAACCCAAGTAAGATTTTTTGTTGATCATCTTGGAGTACAGCTTCGCCTTGATCGGGAGAGATCAGCCTTATAATTTCTAACAATGAAGTTGACAGCTTGCACTAAAACGTGCTACCTGCAAACAAGAAAAATCCATAAGTATAACTATTCAATTAAAATCCAAATTACCTAAGCCTCTAGGCTCTAGCAAGGAAAATTCACGAGCTTCAAATTAGCCCCCCTGAAATAGTCAAGTCCTAAAAGGCATCACCCAGCACTGTCTGTCAACTTCCACTACCTAATATCATCTCCGTCAAATGCATTCCAACCAATATACATCAAATGCATAAAGTAGCAAATTATAAAAGAAAAAATGCAAAAGTGTACTAACTCGTTTCCAACCAATATACATCATCGTCTGTCGGAGAAGATGCAGCTTTGGATTTACCTCTTCAGGAATCCGCGAGTACCAACAAGTTCAATTTCTTCCCGTTCGGATTTGGAGGGCTTTCGATTGTGTTGCAAAGACTGATTTGGGGCTTAGGGTTAAATTGGGGGCCTCTGATTTTGGGGTTTTCAGAAAAAGGAAGAGGAGAGGCGTGTTTGGGAATAATGATTTTGATGAGGTGTCGTCTAGGTTGGCATCTCATTTCAATTTTGACGGAGTTAATTGCCACATATGATTTTTGTCATCCACGTAGGCGGAAATTTAAACGGAAAACATTCAATGAGTGATGGAGTGCAACAACTTAAAGTTAGATGGTCAATGGGAAGCATTGTGAAGTTTGGTGAGTAAATCGTGACATATGTCAAAGTTCAGTGATTATTGAAACATTTAACTCATAAAATAAACACTTGAGTTTTGACTATTAATTTCTTCTCCTATGTTTCTCTATTATTCTTTCAATTGTAAAACACTTTTCATGCAGTGTGAAAATAAGTTTAAATTTTGTTAATGTTAATTAACGGAATCAAATTTCTTTTAAACCTTAAAAATTCTTTTTACAATTATAAGGATTCAAATTAGCACCCGTTTGCCCACCGTTATTTCACCTTATAATAAGAAGATTAGTAATTTTTTTGAAGATTAATAATTATTTTTAATTATATACTCATAATTTTTTAATTATACATTTTATTAATCTTTATTGAAATTTATTGAAGTCGACAAATGAGAAAACTGAAAGGAAGAAGGAATAGAGGTTGTTGCCCCCCTCTCCAATTTCCCTCTTCCACGATCTCTCAAATTCTTTTCATAATTGCTTTTTCAATCGGTATTTCTATTCTTCTTTTGACTGTTTTCCGGATCTCTATTCCTTTGACGTGTTTTACGCAAGATAATTCTGGGAATTGAAGATTTGTGGAAGCGATGTCGTACGCTTATTTATTCAAGTACATTATCATCGGAGACACAGGTATATATTTTTGTTTTTTATCGTTATATTCGATTAATGATTACCGCTTTATTGATTTTAGATTATTTTATATTTGTAATGATATTGATTGATTATTCTTGGCTTTTGTTGGTCGGACTCGGATCTAAAATTTAGAACCTTGCCTGCAATGGCTTCTATTGGTTATTGAGTTGGACGGTTATAGATCCTATGTGGCCAAAGAGTATGTTCGAAATATGCGTATGTGTCGTGTAATTCAGATCATATTCTTCTGGCAATCTTATGAACAATTATCATGGGTCTATTCCTGTTATGTTTCTCCTAAACTCGGTGGTCAACATCCAGTTTCTTTCTTTCTTTTTTTTTAAATTTTTTAATTTTTTTGAGGGGGATTGGTGGGGGAGGTATCAATCCTTAAACCTTATATCTCATGGAGAGGCAATTTATTGATTTTATTTAAACGAGGACCATTTGAATGCATAGTATAACTCATGATTTCAACATGTTTCTCAGGTGTTGGAAAATCTTGTCTTCTTCTGCAGTTCACTGACAAGCGCTTTCAGCCAGTCCACGACTTGACCATTGGTGTTGAGTTTGGGGCTAGAATGATCACAATTGACAACAAACCAATAAAGTTACAGATTTGGGACACGGTTTGTTTAGGCTTTTCTTTTGCCTCTGTTTTCTATGCCTTTTCTAATTCGGTATCCTTGCAGGCCTTCATTTCCCTATACCTGCAAAGTTGATGTCAGCTAGTGAATTGAAATAATATAACATATTTGAGTCCTAAATAATTTTTTCTTACCAAAATTTATCTTCTCTACAATGGGTTATGATAAACTGCAGAGAATTCTGGAAGAAGAATAAGAAAAAATGGCGGGAATTTCTGTTATTTTATTCTCATTAGAATTGATTTTTCCGGTACACACACATATATATACATCTAACTAATACAACATAATGGAAAATGTACAATGACTTAAATACCCTCATCTATGTAGTTCAACACTCCTCAAGACGATGAATGTATGTTCAATACTCCCATCTTGGATGACAACAATTTGAATCTGGTTCCCCCTAAAGACTTTGTTAGTAAAACTGCCATTTGCTCTTGTGAAGCCATATGTAACATCTTCATCTCTCCTGCTTGCACCTTATCCCTTACAAGATGACAATCAATCTCAATGTGCGACACTTAAATCACTAAGTAAATTTTTCAGCCAACTCAATTCACAAATCGCAGTTGCCATAGACCGGTATTCTGCTTCAGTTGAAGATCTCGATACTAAATGTTGCTTCTTAGATTTCCAAGATATTAATGAATTTCCTAGAAATATACAATAGCTAGTGATAGACCTCCTTATATTTGAACAAGCTGCCCAATTTGCGTTACAAAACCCTTTAAGGTGTAAATCTGATTTGCTTTCAAAGAACAAGCCTTGTCCAGATATACCCTTCAAATACCTCATCACATGATGAGCCGCTTCGAGGTCTTGGGGATTGAAGAAATTGACGGAGAAGTTGTACTTCATATGATAGATCAGGTCTCGTTACTGTTGAGTATAGATGTCTTCCTACTAGCCTCTTATATACACTTGCATCTACAATTGTCTCCCCTTCATCCTTGCTCAATGTTAAGTTGTAAAGTAAAGGACTAGCTGCTGGTTTGGCTCCAAGATACCCTGCATCTCTTAATACCTCCATTGCATATTTCCTTTAGCATATAGAAATGCCTTTCGAAGTTCTTGCCACCTCAAGATCAAGATAGTATTTCAGAACCCCCAAATCCTTTAACCTGAACTGATTATTCAACTCCTTTTTGAACTGCTCAATGTATGACAAGTCATTGCCGCCTATGTGTCATCCACATAAATGAGAAGAACAGTGAATGAGCAGCCATTTTGTTTGCTAAACAATGAATAATCAGAATTTGATTGTGTGAGATTTTGTGAGACAATATATGAATTATGAAGTAAGTTTAGTATTCCATTGCCTCGAAGCCTGTTAAGTTCATAAATGAACTTGTTTAATTTGCAAACTAGCTGTTCTCCATTCTCCCCCTGCTGCTCATAACCTGGAGGCATTAACATATACACCTCATCATCCAACTCACCATGTAAAATTCCATTGCTTTTGAGCAGCAACAGATAAGAGAGTTTTGACTATAACCAATTTAGCAACAGGAGAAAGCGTTTCTTCGTAGTCCAGACCTACTTGTTGAGTGAAGCCTTTGACTACAAGTCGAGCCTTTTTCCTTTCCTCAGAACCATCAGATTTAAGCTTAACTTTGAAAACCCATTTACAAGTCACTGGTTTCTTATGAGCTAGAAGTTTAACAACAGTCAAGTGCACTTAGAAACAAGAGCATGGTATTCTGAATCCATAGTCTTGCATCACTCCTTATGTTTAGAGGCTTCAGCATAAGATTGAGGTTCAAAGATAGTGGATAAAGCCAGTGTGTACTGCCTCTGTGCAGGAGATAATTTGCTATAATCCAAGTATTCTGAGAGGGGATATTGTGTACTTGATATAGAACCTTTTGCCACGAAATCTTATTGGAGGATAGGCACTTGAGAAACCAGACTGCAACGATAATCTTTGAGATATGAAGGTGGTTGTTTAGGTCTGTTAGATTTTCGAGTAGGTATGGGATGTGGTGAAGAAGGGACTTCTGGTGAAGGAAAAGCAGAATAATTTTCTTTGTTTGAGGGACTGGCAAGTAAGATAATGATCAGAGGAAGAAGTAATATGATTATTTGTAGGAACAAACTCTGAGGTTGGAAAGGAGATGTCAGAAGATAAAGGTGATTGTTCTGGAAAGAGAATAGGATCACATGGGGAAAACACAATAGACTTGGACAAAGAATGGAGGAAAGTAGGATGATAAAAGGGAAATATGTTTTCATGGAAAAAGATATAATTTGTATGCCTTTATGCCATAAGGATATCCAATGAAGATACAAGGTGTGGCCTTAGGATCAATTTCTGTTCTATTTCTTCTTAAGGTAGAGGCATAACAGATACACCCAAATACCCTAAGATGAGTGTAGGATGGGTTGGCTTGATAAAGCATTTCATAAGGGAATTTATCAGCAAGAACAGAAGTAGGAGTTTGATTGATAAGGTGAGTAGGAGTGAGGATACAATCATCCTAAAATGGATGAGGTAAATTGGCTTGAAATTTAATGGCTCGTGCAATATTCAGAATATGTTGATGTTTTCTTTCGACCACACCATTTTGCTGTGGTGTCTCTACACAACTAACCTGGTGAATGATACCTTTGGAATTATAAGTCATTCATGTGAAATTCAGCTCCATTACTAGACCTGAGAATCTTGAAAGTGCATTGACATGTGTCTGAATTAAGGAAAAGAAAGCTTGAATAATAGGTCTGGTTTGAGATTTTTCTTTCATAAGATATGTCCCAGTCATTCTACTATGGTCATTCATAATGGTGAGAAAATATTTAGAGTCATCCAAGGAAGAAGAGAGTGTGGTCCCCAAATATTACAGCGAATGATGTCAAATATTTTTGAAGCTTTTGTCTCACTGTGTGGAAAAGGTAGCTTGTGTTGCTTAGCCAAAGGACAAACAACACAATGTAGATGTTTATTGAACTTAATAGTAGGAAAAAATTGATGTAAGAGTGACAATTTGAAATAGAAACATGACCTAAACGGCAATGCCAAACAATATTGTTGGTAACATTAACATTGCTCAAAGAGCTACAAGTAACATAATCTGCTTTTTCACATCGAAAAAAGGCTATAGAACTGTGATTGGTATTGAAAAAAACATCAAAGTTACCTATCAAAAAAAAAAAAAAAACATCAAAGTTGATAAGTAGGAATTAACTGAACTGTTTGCTTATGAAATCGAGGCAATCTATTTCTTTAATTCATAGACACGAGGGCCATTGTCTTGACTGTAACGATCCCTGAGTTCAATCCAAATTTCCCTGGCAGAATCCTTGTGCATCACACTAGGATAGAGCTCTTTCGGAATTGAATTGATGATCCGAGAAGAAACTACATGATTACACCTCCTCCAAGCACCGTAAAGAGGATCATCTTGAGGATGTTTGATAATAGATCCATCAATGAATCCTTCTTTATTTTTGACACTGGGTGTCATAGTTGCTGCACAACTCCACGTTGCATAATTATCTTCAGTGAGCACGATTGAAATGAGTTGCATCCTTGTGTTATCACCATAATGAAGGTAGTATGGGTTGCTTGGATCGCTCATCAACCAATTAACGAGAGAAATTACATCTCCAATGACTACATCTTCAGCTGATGTCTCGCTGGATGAATTGATCTGATCAGATTCATTTCGGACCTCCGCACGAACACTGGAATCCTTCGCCATTGCAGGGAAGCTCTATTGCTCTGATATCATGATAAATTGCAGAGTATTCTGGAAGAAGAAAAAATGGCGGGAATTTGTGTTATTTTATTCTCATTAGAATTGATTGTTCCAGCACACACACATACATCTATCTAATACAATAGAATGGAAAATGTACAATGACTTAAATATCCTCAGCTGTAGTTCAACAGGTTATACTTCAATAGAAATTACTGCATCTGTAACCAAAGTTATTCCTCATTATTTCAGGCGGGCCAAGAATCATTCAGGTCTATTACGAGGTCTTACTACAGAGGTGCTGCTGGGGCACTTCTAGTTTATGATATCACAAGGTACTGTTGCTATTTGAATCTCTGTAACCATCCCCAACATTCATCTTGAGCCACATGACTTATCTTTTGTCAAACAAATGTTCTTTTAGAATTTAATAAAGATCCTCTGCGCTCGAAACATTAGATTTCTGTAGTGTTTTCCTATTTAGATTTCTTTAGTTTTTGTGTGCTTTCATAAGGTGTCCATTTATACACAAGTAAATGCCAAAGAGAAACCCAACAATCTATGAAAAATATAGGCTTGTGCAGATTTGAAGTTGGTATGTTTTATGTATGCTGGCGGTGCTTGTCTTGATTCTCCCAGTGAAAATGTGAATTCTTTTGTGGGCCGATGGTATGCCTTTTTTGTTATGTTCAGGAGGGAAACTTTTAACCACCTTGCTAGTTGGTTGGAAGATGCGAGGCAGCATGCAAATGCCAACATGTCCATAATGCTGATAGGAAACAAGTGCGATCTGGCTCACAGAAGAGCTGTAAGCACAGAAGAGGGCGAGCAGTTTGCCAGGGAACATGGCTTGATATTCATGGAAGCCTCCGCCAAAACAGCTCAGAATGTTGAAGAGGTGATGAAATCAGTGTGTTGCCACAATAGATAGTAAATGAGTTATCTGTTATACATGGTTCTTTACAAACATAGTTGAAGGTTTGATATAATTTCTATGTTCACCTTGATTGCAGGCGTTTATAAAAACAGCCTCAACTATCTACAAGAAAATTCAAGATGGGGTTTTTGATATATCAAATGAGGTGTGTTATGTTCTGATCACCACCTGAAATTTGCTTATGTCATATATATATATATATATATACATATATATACATACATTGCTCTTATCAAATGGGAGATGTCATATAGTCCAGATGGGAGTTTGGCTAAGCTTGAAAAGTTTACTTATAAGTACATTTGCTCTATTTAAATGAGTTAGTATTAAAATAAATAACTTCATTAAAAGGTGAAGTTATAAATAGGTAAGGTTACTTGGACATAAAGTAAGAGTTATCTTCAAAAAAGTAACTTTCTTTACTTGAAAATTGAGGAAAAAGTAAGCTATCCAAACATGTTTGGAAACAAAAAAGTCATTTTTATATTTTTAAGCTAACCAAAAATGTCCTTGATGAGAAACATCATTGAAGGGCTCATTGTCACGAGTACAGTTGATGGAACACGGCAAGAGCCATTAGTTGCTTGCAATTGACAGGGCCATGCCATTTAATACTTGGATGTAGACAGTTGCATTATCATATGGAGTGTTATTTAACACTCCAAAATTAGTTTCTTGAATTCAATTGTGTTACTGAATTTTGGTGAGAAAGGACTATTTAAGGATTCCGATAACGTGATCCTTATCAGTCTTGGATTTTCATTCACTTGGATGACATTACTTACTACTGACCTTAATAGTTTTGATATACTAAAAAAAGACAAATAGCTTTGCCATCTGTGAGTGGGTGCACCAAGGAATCTAATCTTGGATATGCCATGTAAAAATGCGTCCAGGGGCGGACGCAGAACATAAATGTTAGGGGGGCACAATCAAACTTGCAAAAAAGTTGGGAGAAATTTTATACTCGAAAATTTACATCCAAAAAAAATCATACCCCATGTAATTTTGCATCCGAAAATTTTCGGATGTAAAATTTCGAGAGTTTTTATGTCATATTAAGTTTTTTAATAAAATGATGAAAATTACATTGAGAAGTTTGTATTGTAAAAATAGTAAATGTTAATGAAATAATTGAATTATTTTTTTAAATGCNAGAAATTTTATACTCGAAAATTTACATCCAAAAAAAATCATACCCCATGTAATTTTGCATCCGAAAATTTTCGGATGTAAAATTTCGAGAGTTTTTATGTCATATTAAGTTTTTTAATAAAATGATGAAAATTACATTGAGAAGTTTGTATTGCAAAAGTAGTAAATATTAATGAAATAATTGAATTTTTCTGAAAAAATGCGAGTTAGACGTTTTTCTTTAATTCTCACGTTTAACTATTTTTGATATCTATTTGGACTATTCAATATGCCCATAATGTAGACCTCAAAATAAGCTTTGAGATAACATAAGTAATTTGTAGATTCGATTAGCGTACAATCGTCGGAGAATTTTTAAAATTAGCATGTTATCGAAATTAAAATTTATTGTAATTTTGCCCCAGGACCCCCCCTATGTCCGCCCCTGAAAATCTCTACGAATGAAGTGTAGATAATTACTTTGGATATAACCTTGATAGCAAGCTTACACTGAGAGAGTAAATTCTGCACTACTACCACATCTATGTCTCAAGCTCGTGATGGTTTGATTGTGCATCATTTTTTTTGTCTCTCTATTGCCATACCCATCACGGAGGATGTAGTTTTTCGGGTGCATCATAAACACGATGGATTTATATGCATTAATACATTTAGTTTGTAAAAGTGCTTTCTTTCTTTGTATGCCCTTCTGGCACTAAATATTGTTCCCTTGGTTTACTTTGCAGTCTTATGGAATCAAAGTTGGATATGGGGGAGTTCCAGGACCTTCAACAGGAAGAGAGGGAGTGCCGTCTCAAGGAGGAGCATGTTGCAGTTGAATGTTGGAGTCAATTCTTTGAACATATGGATCATTTAATGATTGTTTATTCTGATTCTACCTAAGTCGTACATCTCTCTACAGTTTCGCTAATTTATTTTGTTTTTATATTGTCAAATGTGTAAAATTATAAATTGTCTACGGAGTAAGTATGGTATTCGTCTTTGAATCTTGGTTATTACCTGACTTGATGTACATCAGACGAGCTAAAGAACAAATAATACAGGGTGAAATTCTATGGTTAAATGGTCTTGATTTGCTTGTTTATGAAAATATTGTGGATCTCTTTCATCTCTTTATCTTCTTGCTCTAATTGGGTAAAGATCTGACCGATTTTCACTTTCTAATATACTGTATTTCTTTTATACGAAATTGTCTTACGTTCTAATCTGATCAAATTTGTTTGGGTTAATGTCTAAAAATAGTGACAACTGCCCTTGTGTTACATCGGTTGTGCTATATGTATATTGTTACTTACAGATTGATGGTTTACATACAGATGATATGGTGAGATATGATCTGATCAAAAAAATCTCAATCAAATAATAATAATAATAATAAACACTTCCACTCTTTTGGCACTTCATCAATCTATAGAACTTTATGTAACTCTTTATGCGCAAGTAGCATTATTCGGGTTACATCTTAGTGTTGCTAGTATTTGGATGATTTAATCTGTATCGTAACTTTATTGGATTCTCAAAGATATTAATGAAAATTGTGTAGGAATGTAAGAATTATGAACTTAAATCTATTATCCCGAACTTGTTCTCTCAATACACTTTTGATACTTCACCGCATCACTTTGTTGGCAAATGAAAAGATGTCAAGATATTTGTGTCAAGATGTCAAAGTGCATTAGGGGACAGCCAAGAAGACATCAAATCTCAATCAAGAATTACATGTGAATTTCAAAAAATTAAAAAAATTAAAAAAAAATTATTTAATTAAGTGAATCAAAAACTACCAAACGAAAAATTTAATAGTTAAGCCAATAATTAATATTCAGTAAATTAATCAATTGTTTTATGAAGACTAACTCTTTTTTCTGTGAACATATCGCATTTATCAAATTTGCATTGAGTATAGTCGATTTTTAATAAAATGAGTCAATTATTAATTATATTTGAAAATAATTTGGCATTAAGTCGTGCTTCTGCCAAACTTTTTCACTTTTTCAGGACTACCAACTCTTTTGAGAAATACTAGTTTGTTGGTTGTGCAATGCACTAGCGGAGTTATTTTAAAGGTAAAATTAGCAGTGAATGAGGTAAGCAAAATGAATTTAATTTGACGTGGTCAATTTACATATGATTTTACTCTTCGAAATATAGCAAAATGAGGGAACTGAGTGTCATATATAGGTGGGACGATGAATCAATAAACTACAGCATCAAATGTAACTATGCATAGTTTTTTTGGTTTTTTATCCACATCTTCTGTCGGAAGATTTACATTTATATTTATATTTATATTTATTTTTTTTGTGGCCGTTCCAGTGCATCTGGTACCAAAGTAAAACTTCAGGATTACATGAATAAAAATATGTACGAAAAAGAGCAACAAAGAATCCGTTTATCCCCAAGTGGAATTAATAGCAGCATTCCCCGTTGCACCAGTCGTTGAAGCACCAACTCCCGTTGCTGAAGTTGTACTTGTTGAAGTTTGTTAATTCTAGATCGAGCCTGCTGAAGTTCTACTTCGAGGGTAGATATCATTGGAGTAGCATTTGTTGGTTGGCTGAGTATGGGTTAACCTATTACTTGGTTAAATGTATCTAATGTTTTGCAACCAACAAGATCCCACTTTGTTGCCCCTTCCTTTGAGTTGTAAAGTTCAAACAGGGCTTAAACTACAAGAAACAAAAGTATTTTAAAGATCGAATAGATAGGCTAAAAATTAGAAGTCAAGAACAAAAAGAAAGAACTTTATATTTGTTAATGAAATGGATCCAAGTTTTAGTAATCAACTCGATGTAAACAGTGTTGGATGTGGAAATTTAATCTTCACAATAGGAAATCAATTTTCCTTTGAAGATTAAACCCAAATGCATGTTGAATCTTAGATCACCTTGAGATCATAGGATGTTTTATTTAAAACACACAATTAGAGTTTCATATTTGCACAAATTTCCTTGGACTTTATTGTAGTAGACCAATTAAGTCACACACCTTTATTGGAGCCAAAAGATGGACCTAATCGAACTTACAAGACTCAAGCTCCAATAGATGTTTATAATTAGGTCAACTCTTGACCAATTGAGATACATCTATTAATCCCTGCTTACTCTATCAAAAAAACGAGATTGCACTCTTAAGTTGAGTGAAAGTTATGGAAGCCAATTA
>CAIGRO010224045.1:0-13498 GCA_903798355.1 Fraxinus baroniana | reverse complement strand
GCAAATAATATGCATTCCACGGAGTTCAGGAAAGGCAGATTTGGTTATAGCATAATCGGTTGGGGCATCCCTCATTTCGATATTTGAGATGTTTATTTCCAGATTTATTTACAAAGTTTAATGAGTCAGACTTAAAATGTGAAGCTAAGCTAAGAGTCATCGTGTACCTTATCCAACCAGTTTGAATAAATGTACATTTCGTTTTCTATTGTTCATTATGACGTTTGGGGCCCTGCTCCTATTACTATTACCTCTGGCGTTCGATGGTTTGTAACCTTTGTTGATGATTGTACACGAATGACTTGGCTTTATGTGCTGAAGAATAAACATGAAGTGTTTGAGATTTTTCGATCATTCCATAATATGATTCTAACACAATTTTCTGCTAAACTTCAGATTCTTAGATCTGATAATGGTGGGGAATATGATAATGCACAATTTCACAGATACTTTCAGGAATATGGTCTGCTTCATGAGGCGTATTGTTCTTAAACACCGCAGCAGAACGGTGTTACAGAGCACAAAAATAGACATATATTGGAAATCACTTGAGCTCTCTTAACTGCTGCATATGTACCTAAACGATTTTGGACAGATGCATTGGTGACTGTTGTATACTTGATGAATCGAATGCCATCGCGAGTCTTGAATTACAAAACCCCTCTTCAAGTTCTCGCACAACATGTGACATTACCATCAATTTTAATGCTTTTTCCAAGAAAGTTTAGTTGTGTTACATATGTTCATATACACAATAATCAAAGAACGAAGTTGGATCCATGTGTTGTCCGTTGTGTTTTTCTTAGCTATGCAACTCATAAGAAAGGATATCGATGTTATGATCCAGCTACAAGGTGACTCTAAACCACCATGGATGTTATCTTTATTGAATCAGAGATTTTCTTCACTTCTTAATCTTCCCGCTCCTCTCTTTAGGGGGAGATGATGAGTAAAGAGCAGAGTTGGGAAAAATTGGCCAGGCTTCAAAGAAACTTCAAATGATGTAGGGGTGGAGGTTCAGTCGAGCTGCCGAGAGAACCGATGACAATGTTGATAGACCAAAGAGGAGAGATTCAAAATGCTAATGATGTTGAACAGAGACTGAACAACAACCAGCAAGAGCAGATCAAAATGAAGAAACTATGGAAAACAAAAGTGAACAACCCTTCCTTGACCTTACATTACCACAACCAGACCAATATCCTGAGAATACTAAGAATATTCCGAAGGTACAAGTTCAAAACTCTCCTCAAACTATTTCTGCCGGCTATAAACTACCTTTCAATCATAAACGTGGGCAACCAACAAACCGTTATTCACTCGATCATGGAACGAGCAAGTCAAAGTACCCAATTGCCAACCATACCTCAACTCAAAGATTGTTTGAACCCCTCAAGGTATTGGTTCATAAATTATGTGCAGATGATGTTCCTAATACAGTGTGAAGCCATAAATAATCCCAAATGGATCTAAACAATAGAGGAAGAGATGAAAGCATTACAGAAAAATGATACTTGGGCACTTGTGCCATTGCCCAAGGGGAAGAAAGCTGTGGGATGTAGATGGGTGTTCTCTGTCAAACACAAAGTAGATGGATCAGTTGAAAGATACAAATCAATGCTTGTTGCAAAGGGATATACTCAAACATATGGGATATATTATCAAGAAATTTTCTCACCTGTAGCAAAACTGAAGTAGCTCGATCAAGACGAGGCATATATCTATCCCAAAGGAAGTGTGTGCTTGACTTGCTATCTGAAACATGATTGCTTGATTGTAGACCTACTGATATACCAATTGTTCAAAACCATGGTCTAGGAGAGTTTCCTAATCAGACTCCTACCAATAAAGAAAGGTATCAACACTTTGTGGGAAAACTAATCTACTTATCTCACACGCGACCTGATATTGCTTATGCCTGATATTGCTTATGCAATACGCTTGGGTGTTCATCTCAAGATACAATGAACCTGTTTTGTGATAATAAGGCGGCAATAGCAATCGCGCACAATCCAGTCCAACATGATCGCACCAAACATGTTGAAGTAGATCGGCATTTCATCAAGTAGAAGCTAGAAGACAAAGTAATTCAGTTTCCTTTTGTAAAGTCAGAAGACCAACTAGTAGATATTCTTACAAAGGCTGTCTCTAGCAAAATATTTCATAACTCACTTGACAAGTTAGACATTGAGGATACCTATGCACCAACTTGAGGGGGAGTGTTAATATGAGTTGTCAAGGAGCAATCATAGGAATCACAAAATATTCTAGTTACCAATTTAGTTTTATTCAATTGTAAATCATCGAGATTGTAGCCTAGATTAGTGTGATTAGTTTCTTCCAAATTAGCTTTATTTACAAATTATATATAGTCCTCCTCTGTTGTATCGTATTATAATAAGAATACTATTTTTCTTCTCCACAACAATTCTAACTCGTCTTCAATTTTCATAAACGAACAACAATGAGATTGGAACATGTAATCTTTGTTTGTTTACTATTATATTGAACTATATCGACAAAACAATATAGCCCTTATTTAGTACTCATTATTTTTAAAATACATTTTTATCTTTCATTTCAACTATACATTCTTCAATAAAATAATATTACTCGCAAACGCAAAATTTTTCCTTATTTTTTAACCACTAATTTTATAACAAAATATTATTCCAAAATATATTTTGTACAAAAAATGGGGCTCAAACATGCACATAATATTATTTATTTAATCTTCGTTCTCAACAATTATAGTAAATTGTCTCGAGTCCCTTTACTTTTTCCTAGATTCTTATCTACGAGCACTAGATTTCTAGAAAGTCTTTTTGCACCACTTATATGAATAAATTTCTTCCTAATCTTCTAGCTTTATCCAATGTTATACTACTTTAGGGATACATTTTTTTTAAAAAAAAAAAGGAAGGAGAACTCAATCTAAAGCAAAATCGTTCATATTAATAAGGCTTGTAAGAGGCTTTGAGAACGAAAAGAAAATATCTTGATACTTCATAGTTCATAAAAAATTGAGCGGAGTACTCTTTTTAGACTTTTTCTGCTCGGAGTTTTAGAGTCTTATCAATATTACTTTGAGAAGTAATAGAAGATTATAGACCTTAGAATAAGGTTTAGATTCTTTACAAGGAAAGCACAGAAGAGTAAAATCGTAATTTCTATGAGAGAGAAACAATTTGACAAACAAATTATTTTAATCGTGTCATAATTTTATTTTAGTAATGTAGGAGCACGAAATGGCTTTCAATTAATTTGAGTGAATCTGATAAGTAGAATTCATTTCAGACTTAGCTACCTTGATAGAATTCAAAGTCGGCCAATCCAGCCAACATGCTGCAGAGAAATCACCTATCCATGGCTATCATCGAGAAGAAGGCCTTTGTCGAACAGTCGGCTACTTGATCACACGATGGAACATATCATAGAAAACTGCATTTTCAGTCAGAGAGGCCACCTCAAATTTGTCACGCCAAGGAATTGTAATATTAGGCAACGGTAATTGGACTTCACCGAGTAAAGAACGTAAAACATTAAGTCTCTGTCTGGTACACATTAAAATTTTCATTTTCATTATTCTACTCATTTTCAACCATACACTCTTCAATAAAATAATTTTTCCATCACATCAATAACTTTTTCTTCTTTTTCAACCACACATTCTCCATCAATCTACTATTCCATAATACATTCTTCCAAAGTAATGTGGTCAAACACACCCTAATTCATCTACCAAGTGAGTCGAGATACAATCTTTGAACTCCGTAATACTTGAACGCTTAACAAAATGTCATTTCTTGAATGACCAAGAAACAAGATTACCAAAAAAAAAAAAAAACACAATAACCAGAATGTTAAGTAGTTTGAAGTAGTTTCTTTTTTAGGGATCGTTTGAAAAGACTTTTGATAAAAGCTGATCGAATTTATGGTTAAAAAATTAATAAAAATTTTGAATCCAATTGCAATTAAAATTAATATTAACCTTAATTTTTCAGTAGCTTTTAAGCTATTTCGAACAAGCACTAAGTACGGGCTTATAGTGCAGCCTAATAGCCTAAACATGGAATGGATACTATTGGGCCCAATCTCTCGAAGGCCCATACATAACATCAATTCAACACTTATGTCCAAGCCTAACTATTCATTTCACAGATTCCAGAAGAAAAAACAATGTCACAGAGCACTGAGAGCAGCAACAATGGGAATCCAATGAAATCGATCAACCGTGTGATTTCAGAACCGTACTATTTACTCCATTTTCTAGCATTCTTCTCATACATTCCCGTTCGCTGTTCCGCCTCTAACTTTTTCTCTCCTCTCCGCTCTTCTCATCTCCTTTACAGAGTATTCACTACTTCACATATCATATATTGCAATTGAATTCGCTTAGTTTAATGATATAATTATTTTTTTTTTGATGAATTTGCAGGAAATTCAAGCGGTTCTTGCATTTTGTGTTTTATCAGCTGTTAAGGTATGATTATTTGAAAAAAAAAAATCAAAATGTTGAAAGAACCACTTTGGTACATGTATCGAATTAAACGACTATAGATAATATATGCAGGGAAAGGTAATATTGTCTTGATTTCCCAACTTTAGTTCAAATAAAGTGGAATTAATAGACTTTATTTTGATACGATGGATTATTCTAATTGTTAAAAGATCATCTGGAGACAATTGTTAATAAAGATGTTCTTGTTTGTTATATTTACTGACAGGTGGTAAAAGTGGAAACATGGGAGGCTTTCATATCGGATACTTTATTTTTTGCAAAGGTACTCTCTTTGATGCTGTTCATTTGCTTTTAGTGTCTTTGTAAATATATCTGATTAATATGGTTTGCTCATTTAGGAGAATGTTGCATTTGCCTCAAACACGTTGTGTGAACAGCTTGTACTGCAAAACTAAAAGGAATCAGATTTGCTAAATGTTGTTAAACAAAGTCATAAATTGCAAACCTTAGGAAACAATGAAACTTTTGGGATTGATAGAACTTGAAGATTTTAGGATTTGATAGGATAGATTTCACTGAAGAAGAAAAGGAGTAGAAAGAGAAGAAAAAGTGAGAAATGAGAATGCCATATTAGACATTTATTGATTTGCCTTGCTAGGTAAGACAGCAAGGCATAACCACTGACATCTCCATATGAAGGAAGGTGTCACAACGGAAATATGTCCATCATCTTCATCAAAAAGAGAATTTCCTTATCACTATTTGATAATGACATTTTAAATGAAACAGCAACATAAATTTGTGAAATATTAATCACTAACGACAGACACAAGTAGTTTTTTTTGGCCTATGCCGTCGAGGTCACCATTTGTAAGGAAGGAGTCAAGGAGGTCTTTGATTAAGAACTCAATTCTGAGATGTAAAGAGCAGCTTGAGGATAGTGATCAAATATATTTTGCTTGATAGCTCACTCTGACATGAACAAAATTTTTGCACTAGGTACATATAGGAAGATGTGATTCCAACAAATTTGGTGGATTCTTAGCCAGGCTGGGTTGAATTATATTCAGTAACCTTTTTGGAATTATATGTTATCTGGAACATGCCTTCCTACTTTGTAGCCTTACATGCCTATTTTCTTTTCAATTTACATATTTCTTTTATGTTTTAACTTTTCAGAAAATATATTGTTTAACTCGAGTTCATGTTTTCTCAGATTTTCCTTGTTGCTATTGCTTTGGTGATGGACTATCACGTGGCTCTGTGGTTTGCATTAGTATTTTCTGGTAGGTCTTGCACAGTGGAAGTTGTCAAAAGTCTAATTGACATAATCATTTTAACTTATGCCATTCTGCTTTTTTCCAACAGTTATATATTTTATAGCACAACAACCTGCATATGAAGGACTAGGTATGGGATTATCTCACTTGTGTTAAATCTTAGCTTCTTTGAGATAAAGTTTATATGCACTTACTCAAAGTCAGGATGGCCTCCACATGTAATGTGATTTACTATGATAATATATAATGTCGTCTTTTTTCGTTGACTGATTTTTTATAATTCTTCTTCATTTGACTTTTCTAGGTACGGCAAACCAACTAACGCCGCTCCAGTTGGAAACTTTGCTAACTGAAGGGAACAAGTCAAAAATCTGGCTGGTTGGTTTTGGACTTGCTTTTATTATTTCAACAAAGATATCGAATCTGAGTACATGTCTTTACAAAACTATTGTGATAATGTTGTAGTGGATGAACTTATCAATGAAACGAAAAAAATAAGAAGCAAGAGAAGAACAGTAGTACTGGTTATCTCGTGTATTATCACACACCAAGTCCAAGATTTTGTACTCAATCTCCCTATCCAGTCTTTGATTTTGCTTAAAATAAATATTATTGTCACGCCAGTTTAAAGGCGTGAGAATTGTAATTATTGCATAAGGCATTTCTCATACTCCTCTCACATTGTGTTTTGCTATTTATAAGTTCCACAAGTTCAATTGATTTTATGTCACTTCTAGACCTCTAGTGTATTGCTTGGTCATTCTCACGTCTGATTTCTTTCTTTGGAAGGATTTTTGATTGCCTATTTTGACATGGCTTGTTTTCTAGGATGAATAGAGTGCATATTGGCTACTTGGTAATTTTAGTTGAGACTTTGTTTTACATCCGAATGAAAAAGGTTCTGTAATAGCAAAAGAATGAAATTGAATACTGTTTTACTGACCTCCAAAAGTTCAGGTTAATTAATAACCAGAGATTCTCAAAGAACTTCACTTGAAGGATAAAATTCAATAAATAAATTACATGGAGGGAGAGAAGAGTTAGAGTCTTCTTCATAGGGATTGCAATGTTATTCATTTGGAACTCTAATTGAAGATTTGTTTGTGGAGATTATTTCTGGTGTAGTCAAAGCTTAAATGGCCTTTTAAATCCATGTATCATTGACGTTACCTGCTGAAGTTCAAGGTAATCTGTCAGATGTGCACAAGTGTTACATCCATCTAATTAGTGCAGTATGTTGGTCTTTATAATCCAAATTTTTGGATAACAAAAAAAGAGATTCTCAGTGTTATAATATTTATTGAACTTCTTTAGAGGCTTAACATTTATTTTTCTGCTTTTGTCATGGATAAGCTTACGAGCCATATCTAAGATAAGGTCCCTTGGTATGCGTTATGTGCTAATGATATTATTTTAGTGATGAAGTTCAGATTATAATAGGGATAAATCTCAAATTAGAACTTTGTAGTGCTTGGGAATGTAAGGACTCTAGATCGAGTAGAACTAAGACGGAATACGTGGAATACTCTTTTAATCACAATAGAAACGAAGATTGAAAGAATCAAAATAAAACTGTGTTATCCTTATGTGCAGACACTTTTGGGTCAATGAGTTTGATTGTAAGCATGTTTGGGAGGTGTTTACGAATGGTTTAAATTATAAATAGATTGAAATAAGTTGTGGATAAGTAGGTAACGTGTGGATAAAAGTGAATTTGGGTGTTTATAAACAATTTATGAACATGAGCCAAACATAGGCTAAGTAAAGGTTATGAAGATGTGTGTTACATAAGATTAGACTAATTATGCTATATGTACATAGCGGTCATTAGATGACAAGGTATTCACAAAATTAATCATAGCAGAAATAAAGATATTAAAATGGACGTGCGATCAACTTTGAATGAATAAAATAAGAAATGAAGCTGTAAGACAAAATGGATTAAGGGAGGCTTTTACATGGTTGTATAGGTATTTTCATAGACCTAAAGCTGCTATTCACAATAAAGGTACTGTCTCAATAGAACAAGTTAGAAAAGGGAGAAGTAGACTGAAATTAATATGTTCCAAGATGGTTGCGTAAAAAATTGAGTTTATTGGACTTTTCAGAGGAAGCTATGAATCAATAATGGCAAAGAAGATGCGACAACCAATCTGAAATTTATTGGCAATAAAAAATAGCTTTTTTGTTGTTGTTGTTATGACGTGACATCAAGGGCAGCCTATTTATTCTTTGTTTTGTATCTACCTTGGTGTTTGTTCTATATTTTAAAAGCATTACAAAGATTGCCAAGAACCCAATAATATGTCAATATTCCCTAAACCTATTGTTGTTTTCTTGACCTTTCTTAGATTCCATCTTCATTGAAGATTTGTATTCGACTTGAATAACTGGTGTTTCCTGCAAAAATACCCATTTTAACTTTTCTTTATGTTTCTTGATGCTTGAGCTGCAGATCTATGGAAAACTTGAGCTTGTCCTTTAAATGTGCTTGTTTTGATTTTTAGGGAAATCTACATGCTTATAGCACTCTTTCTGTTGCTTAAATCAATTATTCATTGGCTGCATCATATTTAGTCTATTTGCTCAAGTGCTGCATGATTTGTCCAACCGTGGAATGTTGATAATACCAGTATTAGTTGAACCTTCAATAAATATCGATGTGTAGCCACATATACAAGTGACTTGACTAAACTATGCAACCTACGAAAAGAATAGTTTCTAAGTTTTCATTGTTCCAGGCATCCAAGTGTATATTTTTATTTTCTTTTCTCTAAGCTCAGCACCAGTTTATTACTTTTGACAGGTGGAATTTCGTTCTTTGTCTACATCCGGTTGCATAAACTCAAGTTCCTTTTTTCCTGAACTCTCAATTACGTAAGTCTTGAGTCTTTGCTATGCTCTTCTGCTTGAGTTTATGATTTCTAACCCGTTGTCAATTTTGCTAACATGCCTGTTTGTCCGCAACTTACTACCTTCGGGTACAAGCATTTTTTCTTGCTTTAGTATAGCCATCTCATACTTGTTTTTTCCCCTTGTTATACAGATACTCTAACAAATATGCATCATTCGGAATAGTTGATCTTGGACTCTTTCCTAATGCTGCTGAGAAGTTTGGAATCACTCTCGGTAGAAATATATCACAACTTAAGATCATTTTTAGTAGCATTGATCACCATTTATTTCAAGTTACTTTTTCGACTATTTTCACTATCACAACGTAATATTATACACTAAGTGCATGTTCGATACACAATATTGGATGTTGGATAGGACTAGATAGTTTAATAAATGAAGTTTTTTTTTTTTTCTTTTTCTTTCTTTCTCTTAATTAATGTCCAGTGCTATCCAATATTCCCTTCTAAACATGCCATAATTGTTGTTCTGTCTTCATATATACTTCCATCATTAACTATTTTCCCGAAACTGTGCAGCAAGCCTACACCAGCTTCCAGTATATATAATGTTCTACGATGGAGCTGAGTTGACACGCTTACCTGATGTGGATTTTGAAACAAAAGTTAATCCTCCCATCTCCAAGGTAATTTCACAAAGCTTTAGTGTAACAGCTTCCCTGCTCTTTTCTTCTGATATATGTATGTTTTTGAAACCATAATCTAAAAGGCTTTTTCATCTGTTCTGAGTCGAATCTCTCAGTCTGTTGGTGCTCGTACAAACCTTCATGATTTTGTCTACTGTAATAGTTACTGCTTGTTAAGTTTTCTAAATTTTGACCATGTCTCACATCATGGGCATGGATTAAACAGTGCTAGCAATTTAAGAATATAAACAATTAGTTGTTACTCTGCTGCATCATTTAAACATTTGGAAAAACTGAAGTAGCTACTGCAAATTAACCATAACCTATACGGAATCGCATTCAGAACTTGTTACATACTACTGACTCACATGAAACTTTTCATAGCATTACATCAAGGCTCAAGCTACCATGACACTTCATTTAAAAATCAAAAAGAGGAACATGGGGGATACATTTATGTTAATACCTGTCCCTAATGGGATTAACAAAAAAAGGCAATATGTTAATTCTAGCACTCGATCCCTTCTTTCTGTATTACTGGTGGCTGCTTCTTTCATACATAGATAATTCGAAGGTCCACCAATATATCTCAAAAGAACTAGTAGTATAGTTGACATTACAGCAAAGATGAATTCCAGCATAAAGAGATCCTCATCTTGAGTATTGTAGGACCACGTCCATCCAAATGGTCCAATGGAACTCCCAACCATCTCAGGTAATTGCTGGGCTATTATCATAATACTTAACGTACCTTCTAGGCATTGTTATCTGAAAATTAGAGTAAATCAATGGGTGAGTTTACCCACAACTCAGTGAGTGAGATATGGCGCAAGTGTAAGATTGATGCATGAAATGAAATGAACAATTCTTATTTTCCTTTCCTTTGGGCTCATATGGAGTCGTCGGTGTTATAGTCGAGCTCAATTATTCCATTTAAGTGGCAAATAACATGAATAATTCTTGAATTATTTGAGTTGTTGATCACCGTCAAATCATCACAACACCAAATATTCACAAAAAAGAGCACTAATTGGTTCATTGAATAACACGGTGATCTTAAACATGGATTCTAAGGCAATGGGCCAAAGACTTTAGTATACAGCCTAAATTAATTTTGCTTGCATTTTATGCCTCTTTAAAATTAATTGCATAGGATTTGTGAACCTTGAAGAGGTAAGATTGGACATCACAAGTTCTTGTTCGGAGTCTTATGTATCACTTCTTTATTCCTATTGGATAATGTTCTGGTCTCATTTTCTATTTTTAAACTTTCAGGCAACACACTATTGCATGTGAATGTGTTCTACAATGTGATTTAGTGCATGTCCTAGGAATCACCGTCTTTCAGGGCAACCAAGTTTTTGATTTTGCACTATTGTGAATGAAAGATAAAATGGATGAGCAATTAATAATTTCGATTATGCTGTTCTTTGACAAATGCCCATGGATCTCTCTCTTTTTATTCCCCAGAAACTTCTTTGCCGGCATTTTGAGCTTGATAAACTTCTCCTCGATTATGTAAAAGCTAAATAGGTGAGTATTGGAATTTGGAGCATATCCTAATACTCAAGAAATTTTGAGCTTTTATTCCTTATGATTCGATCAAATTCTATTTGAGTTATTTTCATGTATGCATGCTCTATAATAGCGAAGCAGGTCTTGACAATTCAATATGCTTTTACTTGAATATCAATTGGTTTTACATTCTGTGTTCTTACAGCTAGTAACTTATTCTTTGGGTGCTTTAATCCCTTTTGTTTTGAATATGGTACAAAATTTTACATTCATTGCCGAATTGTCCCAATACCATGTTTAAAACATGCACTTCACAGAAGCTTATCTAGCCATTGCTTTGTTCCATTCAGTTGATTTTCTTACCTACTTTTGGCCCTTCTATGCTTAGGATCAAGAAAAAAAGTAGTCGTGCTATTACATAATGTATAATCTACTGAATTTCTCTTCCCGTTCAGGTCAGAAATTACAGAAAACATCATATGAAATGAACCCTTCAAATCTTGGGAAATTAGCAAAAGTTATAAATCTGAGATCGCTCGTTACATGAAGATATTGCAAGTAAACGACAACTTTTGTGGTTATGTTAAAAATTGCTGAGGTACAAAGAGATGCATTATTAGTATTACAGTGAAACATTTTTAAACTAAACACACATTAAGATAATTTACAAAAAACAGTACACACTGGAAAATAAAAATTATCGACCTTCATTTAATGTTAAAACAAAAATAATTTAAAGATATATGGTCCTACAGAACCCTTCAATAAAAAAAAAAGTCCAAATCCTTCAGCACTGTCAATTGAGAATAGTTTCATTTAAGCCTATGAAATTGCTATTATTCCAATCACTGCTAAATTTTGACTGACATTTGATGGTGCAATCAGAAAGAAAACGAACAAGAAACCTCAATCAATTCTCTTTAGGTGAATGAGAACAAAATATATACCAAATATAGTAAATTCTATCATCGAACATTCAATTCTAGTCTCCAGATCTGACGTTAAAATCTAATTTTGGCTAAACACATTGTTGACAGTCTCACCACTTTGTTTCATGATGTCCGATTTCTAATGCATGAATTCCCGAAGGGCCCATCCATGATCATATAATCACTTATTTCTCTTTAACTTTTTCCTGAATGGAAACAAACAATTTTTGATGGAGTTAGAAGAGTATTATTCGTCACCCCTTTCTGTATCTTCTTCAACTGTGGAGTGGACCATTCTCTGAAATGGGCTAACCCTTTTTCCCAGAGTAAAGATTTTTCTCCAGAAAACAGTCTCACAAACTTCCAAATTATTGCTTCTTCCAAATGAATTCCACCCCCACCCTATGAACTTTTTGTTGCTTGTTTATAAAGTGGGATGACTGGAATAGGAGGTTGAAGAGGTCGTTGCCAAATCCTTCAAATGACAACTGTGTGGTAGGCTGGTAGCTTGCACATGCTGACCCATGAAGTGATGAATTATTACGTCTGTAAAACGAGGTTTATGGGATATTTGATGTGCTGCATTGAATTGTATAAAACAATATTAAAGACGAAAAAGAAACTATTTAGCTCGTCCAATTTATTACGTCTGTAAAACGATGTTTATTGGATATTTGATGTGCTGAATTGAATTGTATAAAACAATATTAAAGAGGAAAAAGAAACTATTTAGCTTGTCCAATTGTAGTTCTGTTTGGGATCTTGGACAACGGCATAAATCTCTGATTCCATGGCTTTACAATGTCTCAACTAATGCCTATTGCGCTAAACTTTCGTGTAGTTATATTGTACACTATTGATATAGAACGATTTTTCATGAAATAGGTATAGAATTCATTCATATGATATCTACTGACAAATTTAGATTGTCATTCATGATTCACTATAATTAAGTATGACATGAATTCTAGATTTTTTTCCTGGGTGCATTGAAATTTCTTTTAAATTTCAGAAGTCCTTAGCAAGCTCTACTAGAAGAAATAAAATGACAGAGAGGTTTCCACCAGCTAGTGAACACACTTCAATCATGCCTTCTACTCTCCTTATGATCAGATTTTCAAATCCTTTTAAGCGTCTTTCAAACTTTGTTTCATTATGAATCAGTCACATCAAGTTGAAACTGGATTTTTCATTTCATTTGAATTCATTCACCAATTTCAAGTAAATCAAGAATGATTGATTAATTTTCCTTTGTTTTGTACTTTTGAATGGTCAAAAGTTATTTACATCATAAGCCCTTTGTATTAGATAGTGCATTAGTCTCATTCTCTGATGTTGAAATGTATTTATTAATCATCCCATTTAGTCCCCCATAAAATATGAAATGCCCCATGATTTAGATTTTTAAACTGGCCACTGCTTAAAGCTGTGGTGAGTCATTGGATCATCGAAAAGGTGTGGTTGCATAAAGAGTCAACATTTGATAAAAGTACAGCCAACTTGAAATCGATTGATGCATACATATACAAGTACGCAAAATATATTAACTTGAAAACTGTTGAAGGTCGGGTATCTTAACTAAAAGACATGATTATTAACTCGAATCTCACAAAAATTGCCTTCGTAAAAACCCTAAAAACCCAAGAATTTCTTTAGACAAAAAGGCATTTTCTGTGGGAAAGCTTACTTTTGCAAAGGGAAGAAGGCACTGTGTCCATAGTTCATGGAATGATAAATTTGTAGACCAGAAAACTCTGCATTTGATTTCTGC
>CAIGRO010224015.1:0-11339 GCA_903798355.1 Fraxinus baroniana | reverse complement strand
CTGGAGACGAAGAAGAGGGGAAGAACCGCTCGATTCGATTTCAATTTGATATTGGGGCTTTTGGACACAAGTAACAAAATCCAATCAACCAAATATTTCAACTAACTCAATTACCTCCCACCCCACCCCACCCCACCCCACTCTACGCTACCCTACCCACCTCACCTCCCACACAAAACCCTGAAATAAGACAACCTCGTTGAGGCCGAATGCCATAGATGTACTATCAAACGTTGCTTATACATAATCAAATAGCAAGAAATGGCCAGTTCTTCATTGTTCCTGCTCCAAACTATCCTCACTCGCCGCCGTGACTCCAATTCTCAATCACAAACAATCAAATCCTTCTTCTTTCTAATGCCCACGACCTTAGCTCTTGCCACCTCTCTCCTCATTCTTCTTTACATTTCTTCCACTTCCAATCTTTTCTTCATTCATCCACACCGTCTCCATCTCACCCACCCTCCAATTAGGCCCTTAATAATTCTTGAACACCCGCCTGAGATTTCCACCTTGGCCCCTCCTGAACCTGTTGTTACCAGCAGAATTTCTGATTTTGCGACAAATGGCGGTGTTCTTGAAGAAACCGAGGGTCAAGAGAAATTGAAAAATCACGTGGCCTCACCTGGTAGGTAAAGTTTTCAGCCTTATGGGTCTTTCTTGATTCTCGATGTTTTCTCATTTAAGTGTAATAAATGTTTATGTAATTGATAAAGGATAGCCACTAAAGAGAATTTGGTAGAATTTTGATAAAGACTTATTTGACACTTCAATTGAGAAATTAATTTGCTATTGATTATCTTTTGTTAGTTGCTATATTCTCATTTTCAGCTGTGTAGGTTTTTAGTTCTCGTAATCGTTTGATGTAAAATGTACATAAGATAGGGGATTTGTTTTGTTTATAATATGTAAATTGATAAATAGGTGGCTGATATAGAAGGAATGATAAATTGATAATATCCAGTTCTTGAAACTATCTAAACAAGGATTCTTGTGGGGAAATATGTAGGATGTGTATGAGCTATTAAGGGACTGATAACTGCAGTTTAATTTAATTTCTTTAAGTTCATATTCAAGATGTGAAATTTGACGTTTGATTGCATGTTCTAGTATCTCAAGGTATACAAAACTTCAACAATGAACCTTCTGAGCTTAGAATTTGATGAGACCTTGGAAGTGACAGAGTGAATAGATAATGTGTGATCTTAATTTGTACAAAGATTATTTATGATGTATCTCTTAATGCATATGAATTGACCAAAATTCGTGTATTTCCTTTGTTTGTTCTAAGATGTATTTTATGCCCGAACCCATGGTGAGATAGAGGACTCTATTTTGGAACTAGAATTTCTAATTCTACGGGGCTCTAGTGCGATTCGGGATGAATTCTTGGATCTTGTGAATTTCATCGTCTCCACCCGTACGAACTACGAGATCACCCATCCATTTTCTGGGTTTGGAAAAGAGTGGATTTTCAAGATAACCTTTTGATTGTGGAATTGTTGACTCTATGCTCAGGGACATATGTTAACGACGAGAAGAAGTTGTTTCATGACAAAGATGTCTTTCTAGATGAATACAAGGAAATGAATAGGAGCTTAAAGATTTATGTTTATCCTCATGGACGAGATGACCCTTTTGCCAATGTGCTTTTGCCTGTGGATTTCGAACCTGAGGGTAATTATGCGAGTGAAAGTTACTTTAAGAAGGTTCTTACAAAGAGTCATTTCATCACAAAGGACCCTTCCAAAGCAAATCTCTTCTTTTTACCATTTTCAATTGCAAGGTTGCGACATGACCCACGAGTAGGAATAGACGGTATCCAAGACTTTGTCCGAGATTATATTTTTAACATTAGTCACCGATTCCATTACTGGAATCGAACTGGAGGTGCTGACCATTTTTACGTAGCTTGTCACTCCATTGGGCGTTCGGCCATGGAGAAAGTAGTTGAAGTTAAACTTAATGCTATACAAGTCGTATGCTCGTCAAGTTATTACCTCTCTTCGTATGTTGCTCATAAAGATGCATCCTTGCCACAAATTTGGCCAAGAAGAGGAGATCCTCCTAATCTTGCTCGTGAAAGGTACACTGCTACTATTATGTTTTTCTCAGTTTTATTGCATTAACCGCAAATTTTGTTTTAGCTTAATCATGAAATCAGAATGTTTAAATCTATTACCTCAATCTTTCATAATGTGCATGCTCAACAATTAGATTGCTTCTTAGGCATCTGAATAGCTTTCATGATACTTTAATTGTTGTCGAGGTTAATAGAAAAATTAAATTCCATATAACAAAAGTGAAAATTATTATTCACGAGAACTTTGAAACTTGTCAATCCAATCTATTGCTAATTCTATTGAGTTTTCCATTGGAATGCAAATTTATGTGGCTTATACTTCTGTCTGGAAATGCATGACTTACAATGATATGCACCCCACATAAGAGCTGTGTATTGATGTACAAATTTGTTTCAACAATTGATACTCATGATAATAGCAGTATTTGAGCAAATTAAAATTTGGTAAGGTAAAAGCATCACATAGTCGAGTTTAGTGGGTTTCCCGGGCAGTACTTTGGTTTCCATGTCATAGTTGTCGTCGTTGTAATTTGGGCTGTATGAGATATCAACTACTCCTTTGAAGAGCACAATGTGAATGTAAAGTATAACTACTATGTAATTTTGTAGTTAACTAAAAATACAATATTAGACTGCTAGTGAAAGCCAAATCATAAGTTGTTGTCTAGCTTCTACTACATGGGCTGGAGATATCTAACTTAATATCAATAAATGCAGGACAAAGTTGGCCTTCTTCGCGGGATCAATGAACTCACCAGTACGTGAAAAGCTTCTTCAAGTATGGAGAAATGATTCTGAGATATCTGCCCACTTCGGTCACCTCAAAACATTGTATGCTGAGGAGCTTCTAGCGAGCAAGTTTTGCCTTCATGTTAAAGGATTTGAAGTCAATACGGCTCGTATTGGTGATGCTCTATACTATGGTTGTGTCCCGGTTATAATAGCCAACCATTATGATCTTCCTTTTCAGGACATATTAAACTGGCAGAGTTTTTCAGTGGTTGTTGCCACGTTAGACATACCTCTTCTGAAGAAAATCCTTAAAGGTGTAAGCATTGAAGAACATTTAGTTTTACAAAGGAATGTGTTGAAGGTGAGAGAACATTTTCAGTGGCACCTTTCACCAGTTGATCACGATGCATTTTACATGGTTATGTACGAGTTATGGCTACGACGAAGTTCTTTGAGATTTTCAGCCTAATGGCATCTTTGGTACGTTAACGATTATAGCTCCGAAGAAGTCCTTCAGGAGTTACAGTCTGAGACATGTTTGGTAAATTAAAACTGGAGGAACTGGACTAGATGCAAAAACTTAACTAGTCTATTAGATATTTATCCCTATCCAGTTCAACATACCAAATACGTTCGAGTTGCTTTGGAAGAATTCTTTATACGGGTTTTAAAATTCGTGCTTGTACCTATAAAAAGGCTGTTTAGTTTATCATTATAGTCAATTGCATTTTATTGCAGCTTCTGTGGCATCATTGTAGTTAATATAAGTGATATAACTATTAACATATAGCCGAAAACAAAATAGTAGATTAAACATTTTATAAATTATTTTGGAATTGAAAAGGGTTATTCCAAACATTTCTTGTCAAGATCTACTTACCAGAATCAGATGGATGTTGTATTAATGCAAAATAAATAATAAATATAATTACCTCCAGAATGATAAATCAATTTTACAAAGTACAGATTAAAACAATAAACGTGCATAGATCACAAAATAAAACATTATACACATAAAAGAATATGTGGAAGTTGAATAATTTTGCACGTACGAGCTAAGTTTTGACTCCAGAAGTAAAAAGAACAGATAAGATTGTATACAAGAAAACAATATGAATAGTATTCTTGTATTATGTTAACGGGCATGTTGTTTGTTTCTGAAAGTCGATAATACACTTCCTGTGTATTATGTTTTTGATTAGTAAAATTTTGATTGCCTTACAAAAAAAGAAAAATATGAATAGTATTCTTGTATTTGTACATTTTACTCTTAGGTGAAGAACTAAGCACCCTTGTCGCTCTTCCATGGCTTGAGTACACCCACAACAATGATTGCAACAATGATAAGAAGAATGAGGATAGCAATGCACATCCATTTCCTGGAGTTCTTTTGTAAACTCTTGGCCTTCTGAAGAGCAACATTCCCAGACTGCACATGGTCTACTGCAGATGATACCTGAGAAAACCGGCAGTAGAGATAAGTCGATCAAAGAACCATAAAAATAGAGATCGCATAATTTAAGTCGAGAGGATGAGTCTTCTTTACATGTGATTCTATGTTATTGATCATGTCCCCTTGAGCATCTACCAGCACAGCCATGTCCAAGAATACCTACACGACAATATCATAATGAATTAGACTCACATCCATCATTTTCTTTGGATCACTGGCGCGTTCTTTCAAGCTCAAAGTTTCATAACTAGGGCAGCAAAGTTACTCAAGTAATCACCCCCAAGGAGATCAATATGGTGCACAGCACAAGCATATCATAACAATTTACACACTGGAAACTGTACTGATGTAAAACATCTCAATTGCACAATCTTTGACAGCAAAAATAGTATAGGGAAGAGAGGTGAAGATCAATAAATGGAGGAAGAGGATTTGAAAGCAGCATATATAGCAAATTAGCAATAATAAGTCAATACCTAGGTTCAGAATAAAAATCAAAACGTTAAAAAACATTTTTGGGACATAAAAAAATTGGCAAACTGGCACAACATTTTTGAATTGTGAAATGATTTAATGCCAATGTGCCCAACCAAAGAGGATAATATGCCCCCATCTCTCTCTCTCTCTCTGTGGGGGTGTGTGTGTGTGAGTGCGCACATGCACATTCAGGCGCTGAGGAAAGGATAATGGCGGCAGACGACCCATGTATAATACTCCCTAGAGCTTTTCCTGATTTACGCTATGTTTTCTCAAATACAGCTAGCTCATCCTTGGATATAGGTCAAAGCGATGGTTTTCCACTAAGGAAAAAAACCAGGTTTCTCAGCTGAGAGCAAAGCCAGACTATTCGAACTCAAAACAGCCTAATTTACAAAGTATTAGTACAAAATTAGAAAAAAGATTGATAATGGGTAGACCATGAAGAGGTAGAAAATCAAACAAGCAAGCAAAAGCATGATGAAAAGAAACAATAGGAACTTCTTAAATCAACCTCAGAATTGCTATGCAATTAAAAGGACAAAAAGCCAGGTTCCCAAAACTGGCAGCAAAGTGGTTAATCGATATACTTCATCAAAATTGGTATACATTTATGTTGTTGGGACTAAGAAACCATAATACCTGCTGCAATTCAAGAAGCTTCCTCTCTAAGTCTTGAACTGCATCATGCCGCTCTTGAATTTCTGCAAGTGTGTCCATTATCTGCCAGCAAACATAACAAGAGCTTCATGATTATTATGAATTATGAAAGAACTCCCAGTGTAATTTAGCATATTTCTTGGTGAAACTGAGTTGCTGTATATTTAGGTAGGTATCAGAAGTGATCTACCCCAAATTTCTCTACATTTTTTGCTTAACGAAAGCATAAGAAAAAGGTAGAGGAATGAAAAACCGGAAGGAAAAATTAGAACAATAGAAAAAACCTGGCCTCTCCCTTGCTCACTAATTGCTTTCTGAAAAATCTGTTCACTATCCCCAGTTTCGATCAATCTATCAATTGTCTGGGGCAAAACATTTGAGCAATGAGAAACCTGTACATGACATTCTAAATTATTAGAAATTATAATGCGGCTGCAGGTTTTACCTCTTCATCAGCTCGACTTCCGGTCACTGAAGGCACATGAAAAAAGAAACTGTTAAAATTGAATAGACTGAAAGGAAGCTATCGCACAGAGTGCACAAGTTCATTTAGTATAATAAGGTTTAAAACCTGTGAATACACGCCTCTCGACAACTTCACGATACTCCTGATGGATGTTTTCTCTTAAAGCCTACACAAAAAATTATTAAGAGATACTGAGAAGTAGAAAGAAGAATTAGAAGAAATTGAAACCTCTCCATTATATCGTGCATCTAATTTACCTGGAACTCAGACATCTTGTCTTTGAACTTCTTCCTCAAGGCCCTACATTCAAATATAATCATTTCCTTCACTTCACATACACCCACATTAATACATGCCTTCAATTTAAGTCCTGAGAGAGATTTAAATCAACAAAAGAGACTGACAACCACATTAAGTGATTTCCTTGACCTTCTTAATATTGACCTTAATAATCAAGTTTTCAGTGAAATACAAACCTTATCCAGTTCTAGTAGAATTTTAATCTTAATCAGTTTCACAGTTGTCCTACTTCCTTGCACACTATTTACCAACCACATACCAAAATATGCACACAAATATTTGATGTGACCTTAACAGTAAGTTTTGACAAATACTTTGTGAATAAAAGCAAGGACACATACTCACAAGTCTGTTAACAGATGTTATTATAGCTTTATGCCAATTTTTCTCCCACGAAACAGGAAGAGGAAAATAAGAAAGGAAAAACATGTTAACATCCATCTTGTTTTTTTTTTTGCACAAGAATTATTGTTTGGTGAACCAAAATTTTCTTATTGAGAACAAATTGCCAAGTGTTTAAGCTCTTCTACAGTTCTACTCATGGGGACAACGATTTCGGAGTTGTCATCGATTCAATTTTCTTCAAGTTACTATCAACAAAACATAACTCAAAATGTGACGCTACTCAAAATGACACCTAATTTTAATACATTTACCATGCAACATTAGTATAGTATGAAATAGCAATAACCAGGCCAGCCACCATGGGGGAGTAAAAATTACACTGTAGTTGCTGTTCTCGATCTATCTACACCCGATCCTTTACCGCATCCAGGCTTTTGTCTATTGGCTAAATTCTGAAAGAAGAACAATAAATATATCACTCATCAAGAACTGTTTAGAACTAAAATTTAATAATACAGGCAATTTATGGTTTCACCTCTCTATCAAGTTCCTCAATTTTTGATTTTATGGAACGGGAAATTTTTCCAACTTCATCAACATCCTTCTCCATCCGCTGCTTGATAGCTGTGAATTGTAAGAAATTAATAATTACAGAATAGAGGCCCAAACAACCAATAACCTATCTTAAAAGACAAATTGGTAGAAACACGATCACCAAAATTGATGGATGAACGTGAGAACTAAAAATAGCGGGGGATAGCAAAATTTAAAAATAAAGCAAGTAAAAATTAAATTAAGCCCCTGTTTGAGCCCATTAAATTTCTCATTCTCATTTTTCTATTCATTTTCAACCACACATTCTTCAATAAAATAATATTTTCCATCACATCAATAATTTTTCCTTCTTTTTCAACCACACATTTTACAACAATCTACTATTCCAAAATACATTCTTCCAAAATAATATCATCAAACATACCCTAAATAATAAAGTTGATGCCAAATATTAACAAACTAATGAACACGTTCCATTCTAGTAATATCTTTGGTTGATCTTTAAATGGCGATCCAAAGATTTTGTCACCTTAGCAGAAAAATAAGTTACTCTTAGTTTCATATATATTTTTCAAATTTGAAGCTTCGAGATATTATCTTAAACTTATTTCCTGAAACAGATATTAAAACAAACTCATGATCAAATGGAAACAGTCTACCTTTCATAGCAGCAGCTTTGGTAACAGCCTTTGATTCCTCATGAGCATCCTGCAGTGAAATTACAAATCTTATCGTTATTATGAGATGAAAATTATAGCCTTAAACATTCTGTAACCCACATTGGGAGTTCCAATTAAAAGTTGACCTTCTGTTTATTTTATTAGTTTCACCACATATAATCATTACGAATACAATATGCCACTTGGAGGTATGCTCCTAGTACATCTAGGACATATGAGGAAGAAAGCACAAAATAATTTACCCAAAACTAAAAGAAAAGGGAAACAGGATAGCCAAAAATATTGGAGGACATGAGATACTAAACGTATTGGCCTTAAACTGCTAATAAATGTCAAGATGATCCAATCGTTAGAACAAAATTTTCACTTCATTCAAGTGTGAAATTATGAGAGAATTTACGAATTACGATATCCATTCTTATGCACATGATAGATATTCCTATACAACATCGGTAGATTGTGATTATATTATCAGAAATCACACAGAATCCCAGTTTTCCTCCGCTATCACGTCACTTGGATTTAGCCCTTTGAACTCACAAGATATAGAAACAAGAAGAACCCACCTCCATACTAAATGGAGGATGTTTCAGTAGCTATAGATTTGCATGAGAAACCACTTTCACAAGAAGGAAAGGGTCGAAAGACCACCGGAGCAGGAGAGAAACTAATACCTGAAGCTTTTTGAGTAGCTTATTGAGTTTTTCATACTGTTTCTCTATCTCTTGAACCTAGCAACAAGGAATAAGAGGAAAGTCAACACTTTAAATTGAAAAAAATAAAGTAATGCACCGCTTGTCATCCTCTGATGCACACCTTGTTAAAGAAACTGTCCAGGCCTAGTTCTCCTGAACTCATTGGTCTTGTGGTTCCCATTTCAATATCTCTGTTTCTGGAAGATCCATCCCTAAAGGTCGCAAATGAACCCTGAAAAAATAGCACAAAAGAAAAGGAAACAACTTATCCTTCTAGATAGCAAACCTGCTAAGCAAACATGCCAAGAGAAACACTTATTTGGAACATTTGGAAACCAAGAAAGGAGTTACAAGTTGCCCTTCACATTTGCAGGTTATAAACTAGGCACTGGCATGCCTGAGGAGAGACCCCAAATTCAATCTTTTCCAAGATTCATAAAGTAGAAAGGTAATGATTTACCCCTAAAAGTGAAAGAAGAGTTAAGTAGAAAGATAATGTCCATAAGAATAATACAAATGCAGCCTGATTCTCAGCCAAGTGTGGCACTACTAATTTTAATTTAAATTTTGTTTCTAAATTTACACAAATAAAATAAATATACAAGATTACCTAACGTGATAACATAACATCCAAAATCACTGCTTGAACCTCACAATCTAAGTTTGTTGAATCAAATATTAATGCAGAGGATAAAGCCACCAAAATAAATAGACAAGTGGAATGTGCATAGATGGTAGCAATTAACAGCACAGAAAGTGGAATTTGAAATGAAGATCAAGTAGTTGTAAGCTAGATGATGTGAGAGAAAGCAAATCGTAAATAAGAGTTGGTTTCATTTGAAACTTATGTTTTGTAGAACGGTGCAAATTCAAAGGGTATTTGATAACAGGACCACTCGTATCCTATTCTGTGAAAGAAGCATATAACTTAGATTGGACCCGGTCATGAAAGACTGGCTATTTTACCTGGTTCCTTAGAGTATCTTGCATCCCTAGGTCTTCTCTACCTATCTACCTGTGTCTTTAATACTCTTTCGTTTAAAGGTCTTTCATGTAAAGTTCGTTTTTGGGTTGTCAATTTTCAGAATGTTTAGATGGAAAGTTCATAGCAGTCAGACATGTCAAGGAAAACTGCTGGTAATATTTTTGTCATGCGCCGGAAATAGGTTCCAAGTGTATAAAAAGACTTGGGGATTGTTATTTTCACAAAATTATGTGAAATGTTTATGCTGTAATCTTTCTGACATGGATGTTAGCAGGATTCTTTGGTTTAGCATTTTGCTTTAAACTTCAAGATTATGGAAACTAAATGATTTATTTCCATCGCCAATCCAACATTTTACACAGCTCTAACTCGAATATTCACTGTTTTAGAAGCTATAGCCAAAAGTTTAGTGCATCTCCCAGTGAGTAGCACAAATCAGGGCACCAGAATATCTCTTCATAAATAAATTAGAAAGTCATATTCAAGGTACATAATGAGAAGCATACATATGGGTTTTAAAGCTTCTATTCAGCCAAAATGAGCTGTTAAGAGGTACTTCGCTACCTCTTCATTTTCGATAGTTAACAAATCGCTTATACTATTCTAGATTAATCAACTTAATCTTATAATCCTATAGGCTGCTACAGAAGTCATTATAAGGGCTAATAAAAACTCTACAAAAATATGATTTAATTTCTCCACAGGTTTGCTTGAATAATGGCAACACATTTAAAGAAACTACAAACTATTTGCATAACAATTGTAACTAAAAGATGCTGAATCATATCATATGCAACATAGCCAATAAAAACGACATTGATAAATTCATATCAAACAAGCCGTGTGGCCACGCTGCATTGTCTATCAATTGATTCAGCTAAAATCACCTCAAATTGAATTCAAACCTGCAAATCTAAATTGTCGTGAATGCAGAAGTTGATCAAGCTCCCAATTCTTCACATGATCCCTCTTCCCTCAATAAACAAGTACATTAAATATAATAAAATACCATACATCGTAAGCATCTTTGCCTATGCAAAACCAATACAAAATATTAAATCCAAAAGCTCAAATTTTCATATAAGAGATCATCCGTAACACGTTCTGCATTATTGTTCCCTTTAACTTCTGGATATAATATCCAAAATTCGCCACCAAACGTTTATTTTCGTTGCATGCACGAATTCCAAATTACTCAATTAAGATCTTTTATTACATAAATTACATCACATTCCATTCCACAACATTTTTTTAAAAAAAAAAAAAAAAAAAACTTACTGATAAAAGATCATTCATCTTGGAAATTGAAAAGCTAGTGAATTTCTTCGAGAGAGACCGGAGAAGAAAAGAGATTTTCTCTGAAAAGTTCCCTCTCTCTGTCTCTCTCTGTCTCTCTCTCTTCTTTTCTCCTTTATTTTCTATTTATTTGATTGGGTTTAAGATAGAGAAAGAGTGTGTGTTGTGTGTGTTTCTGTGTTGAAGAAAGAGAGATTTGAATGAAAGAGCGTGAAGGCAGGCAGGTCTTTTCTATAAAAAAAAAACTAATTAATCCGTTTATTTTTATTTAATGCTTATTAATGGTTTCACTTAATTCATAAGCTCTCATAAATTTTGGTTACTTGCTATATTTAAAAAAGGAAATTGTATTAATATTTTTTTTTTCTAAATTCAATTTCATCTTTGATTTTTTGAAAATCACGTTTCCTCAAATTTATTTTCAATTACACATTTTTTCAATAAAATAATTTTACACATTAATCCATAATTTCTCACTTTTTAACTTCACATTTTTCATAAATACTAGGTGCAAGCAACATGCAATGCACGTTTGCTTAGTTTATATTTAATAGTTTTGTTTAAGAATTAATTTGTTATTAATAAAGATGTAATTTTTTTGGTTAATTAAAT